>VZRX01017342.1:134545-152517 GCA_013398075.1 Notiomystis cincta | reverse complement strand
GGCTCCCTCGGAGGCGGCCGGCGGCGCGCGCCCCCACGGGCCCCCTCCCTCGCGCGGGCAGAGCGGCGCGAGGCGCCGAGCGCGGGAAGGCGGGCGCGAGCCCCCTCAGCGCCTCACTGCCCTCAGCCCGCGGCCGCCTCCCCTCCTCCCTCCCTGCACTCTCCGCTGGTGGCGCTTCCCCCTCCGTCAGGCTCCAGCGCCGGGAATCGTGTCGTTTCCTCCTGTGGTGGCGGGGTTTGGGGGGCGTGTGGCACATTCCTGCTGTTGGGGGGCTCGGCTCTCCCCGGGCCCAGGAGACAGGTGAAGTCCTCAGTTTACTGGTTAGCGAAGGCAGGTAGCTCAGGAAGGAGAGTTCACGCTTGTCTCAAGCAGCCACCTGCCGCCCTGGGGACCTGGAGCAGTGGCCCAGGAGGTTGCGGTGAGTGGGGGCTGTAAATGCCATTTTTAATAGTTTAAAGGGCTAAACATTTGTACTTGGGGTTCTTGGTGAGTTTTCTGGGGGTTGTCACTGTTCAGTTAATCTGCAGAGTAATAAGCGTCTCAGAGCTTCAAAATCGGTTTGAGTGTCTGGGAGGAAATGGTTCTCTTTCCTCGTGGCACCATGTGACAAGAACATTTATTTTCAGCTTCCTGCTTGTGTCGAGGGTTGGTGGTTTTTTTCACGTATCCATAAACATATGCTTTCTGTTGTCGACTCCACACCCACACGCATTCTCATTCCACCCTAATATTGGATGTTACTTTTGGCTAATTCGACTAATGCACAATGCCCTGTGAAGCAATTATAGATGTTTGGGTTTTTATTTTTTTAAACTCTCTGCAGTTCATGTCAAATTCATAAGCTGAGGCATTTTTGTTAGATTCAATTTCGTGCAAGCATCATCAGCATTTATTCTGTATATGCTACTGCATCTCTGTATGGCTACAGACCACAGTAGTCTATTTGCTCTAGGAATGCAAGATAAACTTTGGAGGGTTGGTTTTGTTGGTTTGTTTTTTTTTTGAGGAAATAGGAATGGCAGAAGTCAACATTAAATTATCATTACTATTCCTAGCAAATTTGAAGCATTTTAAGTGTGCTTATTCTTCCACTGTTGAGCACCAAACAAATGTGACAATCTGAGGTACTATCATGAAGTAGAAAAGAAGTTTATGAACATATGCACACAGGTGGTTTCACATAAAAGAAATACTACAATAGTTCTACAGTATCAGTGCACATTTGTACTGAAATGACGGTTTCACTGATAAAGTAGCTGTTTGATGCAGTTAATAATCTTTCAGATATGCAGATTACTTCTACACTTAGTCCACGTGAAGCCAGTGGCTTAATTTCTGTGCCATGTGGCCAGGCAATTGTAGGCTCATAGGAACACTTTACTTACTGATTGTCTAAAAGTCACTGTTTTAGAAGGACTGTTATCCAGTGAAATCTGTGCTAGCACAGCTTCAGTGTCAGTGATACGAAGTAGTCTTATTTTAGTGGTCCCATGTCAACAGCCATGAAATGGCTTGTGGCACACGGTGAGGTTTTGGGCACAGTATGTACAAACAGGATGGAGGAGATGGGGAAAGAAAGACTTTTATACAAAAATTTCTCATTTTGACCATGATAGAATGACTCCAGATATTTAAACTTCATTTGAACTGGTTTGAGAACAGATGTTGAAGGATATAAAGAAGTAATCAGAAATGACTGGATTACTGTGACTTAGTGACTTCATACACTTGTCAGCATGTATGTGGTCCATTAGTACAGCTCATCTCCTTGCCTGGTTCCATTGCAAAGAAGAAGAATCAATGTGTTTGCATGAATAGTTTACAAGATGTGGTCAGAGGGAAACACAGATTGTGCCCCAGAGAAAATTCATAGATATATGAGAGGGTATCAACAAAGTTAGTGAAGCTTTGAGATTCTCCCTAAAACAGGTAACTGGCTTTGGTTCATGCTTAACCTAGCCTGCCTATTGAGTGTAGCCTAGAGCATATTAGTACCCCTGTCAAGACAAGGCCTGTAATCTTTTTGGTTTTTTTTGTATTCCAAATGTTATTTACATAGCTTGGAAGGGACACAGTCCGAGATTCTGGATGGAAGTGAAGTGGCACAGGAATCTAAAGAGAAACTGGTCTGATAAAACAGTATTAGCTTAGCTAGAGCTCTGATACATAATAATTCTTCCCTGGAAAGCACAAGGCAGTCCTGGACTACTGTGGCTCTGCATTTAAGTACTGTGACAGTGAACTACTGAGCAAGAGGGAACATTCTGAATGAGTCCCAGTAAGAGGGCAGTTAAGTATGTAAGTCTGAGAATTCAGCGTTATATGGAATCCTGAGTTCAGCCTCTGCTTTAAAATATCCAGGTGCAGTTTCTTCAGCCATTTTTCTGTTAGCTCATCCCTGCAGTCAATTAACAAGCTGGAAAAGCAAACTGAATGAAACGGATGTCAGTACTACTGGCTAAGGCTTTAATTGTGTCTTTTCTTCAGGTTGTGTTATTAAAGTCTTTGTCACAAAGACCTGGAAAAGTGAGTAGCTGAGACTTTCAGTGTTTCTGGTACAAAACACACCTTGTAAACCCTTAAACACAGTACAGAACTCTTTAGACAAATTTTCAGGATACTGTAAGCAAAATCAAAGGTACTTTTTTAGAATAGTTCTCACTAGTCCAATATATCACCTGAGAAGGAGCTTACTCTGACTTGGTGATGCATGTAGAAATGAGGATTGACATGTCAAGGGCACCAGAGAGGTGTTAATTATATTGTTATACTTACTACTGGCAAAACTCTACCAGGAAAAAAAGTAATTTCTTATTTAAGCTTCTGGTTAATCTTGCTTGTTTAAATTAGTGGTATAGGTCTAGAGGGACAACAACATAGAGATGTGCCTAGGTGTGGGCAAAATGAAACTCTTGGAAAGAAGAAATAGGATATGATTCTACCTGTGCTCTTCACAGATGAGTGGGGCAGAGCAATATGAGGCCACACCACCGTTTTAAGCACAGAACAAGCTCTAAGAATGAGTGACCTTGTTAATGGGGTGGGGTAAAGGTTACTTGATTTTGCAAGTAATATTGATACCTGTTAAAGGAAATCCTTGTCTTGTAAAGCAAGAATGCTAAAATTCACACTTCAAGTCTACTTTGGGATAGAATTTAAGTTCTTTCACTTAGGAATAAAGACAAACTAATGTTGGGGCTACATTTCTTTTACATAGTTAGTTAACCCCCTCCCCCCAATCACTACCAACACCTTAACAGATTTTTAATAATGTAACCAATTAGTTCTCCCTGATTTCTAGACAAAGCAATGTATGTCATGCATAGTTGACTCTCTAAAGTTGGATCCTTTAAAAACCTTATGAAATTTTGGAACTATGAGGCACAGAAAAGTGAGATGGAGAATCTATACGGCTTTATTTGTTTACTTCAGCCTGAAGATGGTTGAAAAATAGTATATTAATGAAGAATAATACCCATCTTCCTGTTTTGTTTTGCAATTAGTTGTGGGAATAGGAGAAATCTTTGTTTTATAAAACTTCCAATACTACATCTTCCAATAGATTTAGGAGTATATATGTCTAGGTCAGGTTAAAACTTGAGACAAAAAAAAATTTATTTCTTAGACCAACAATTCCCTGGTGTTTATTAAAGAAAATGCCATAAAGGAGAAAATAAAAAATTGAAAAAAAATCAAAAGTGTGGATAATTTTTCTTTTTTCGAACACTCACTTCTTTCATAGCACTTCTAAGGAGTTAATTACCCGCCTTTCACTCAGATTTCTCAGAGGGAATTCTGTGTAAGAAAAGGCTCCTGAGAGCATGAGAGCTCTCTGGGGCTCTTACTGATGTAGCAGTGGCAGTGAAGGGGATGAGTTTATGGCACATCATAAACCGGAAACTAAAATGACTATGTAAGTTTATTTAGGTCTTGTGGCACTTGCAAATTTCATGTATACTTAAACTATTCCTTTATTACCCTTAATTACACAACTAATCTTACAACTTCTGTGTGGATTACTGTGATGTAATCATAACCCTCCTAGCAATTGCTGCACACTTTCTACTTAAAATTTTCTTCTATGTTTACATACTATTACCCAGGGCTAAGTGTAGGCAGATGTTCTGAGGTGTGGAGTGCAACAAACTTTATCTTACTATCTGTTTTATTAATTCTGGACCCTGGGAAGACTTGCAGTCAGTGAGAAAAGAGTGCTCCAGGGGAAGGAGGTTCAATCCTGTTATAGCCTCCTGTTTTTCTTTTCCATCCTTCTCTTATGAGGAAAAGTCTGCCTTATGCCAGTTAATGTTAGTGTAACCTTGAGGAGAGGAAAGCCCTACCTGTGCAGGACCAGCTCTTGAGATCAGACCTCATTTCTCTAGAGGAGATAAACTTGGATTATTTGAAGTAATAACAAAATGCATTGTGCCTTTACATTAAGGCTATGAGCTCACAAGTGGATCAACATTATCGATCTCTACACCTATGCTAAGTCCCAGTGATTCTAATTAAACTTGATTGTAGGATCCAGCTTATTATACTTGCTTCTGCAAATGAACCTCCCAGATGGACTCTTGTGCTTTCATTGAATCCACTGAAGTGAATAGGGCCTGTTGCAGCACTGGGAACATCAAGACCTTGTCTTCCAACAGTGTAGATAAGAGATCAGTCCAAGCAAGGTAGCTATACCTCCAGATAGTTCCTGGTCTCATTACTTTATTTCTGTAAATTCCAAGCACATTACTTCAAATGGTGACTAGGGGAATGTATCTTAGTTTGTTACAAAAGCAAGGCAAGATGACAAGTATCCTGTTACGAAGAAGGCTGATTTCCTGAAGGAATGTAGGTGGCTGGCTGACCTAAAGTTGCTATGAATAAACATCAGAAAATTCAGGCTCAGGAGATAATTGAAGGACTTTCTTGTGCAGCAGTAAGGTGTGCACCTTCCTATGATTCTAGTAAAATCAAGTTCCTCCAAAAGGCTTTTCAAATATACAAGAAAGAAAAATAAAGAGTTTTACAACTTCAGCTGAAGTCTCACTCTGCATTTGGAGGAAAGGGAAATGTATTGCAAAGGATGAGTCAGACACAGCATACCCAGAGAAATCTGCAGAAGAGATCTGTGCTTGAGAGGCTGCTGCAGGGATGTCTCTTGCATGCTTGTAGGGTTTCACCTGCCTATGGGCAATCTGTTGCTTCCAGAAATATTAGACTGCAGATTTGCCAGCAGCTTGCAGCAGGGTATACAGAAGTCAGAAGATTGTGTCCATTCTCCTCTGCATCATGCCATCAACAGACTTGTCTCACTTTTTGTTGTGGAAGTGGATGTGTGTGACTTGTGAACTTCTGGTCGTCCTCAACCAATTTTAATTTGCTGTTTTGAAATCTGCAGCAAAGACTGACAAAAACAGGAAGTAAGTCCTTTGTATGACCTGTCTGGTGATGCAGCATGTATACCTCAGTGTTTTCTTAGCTCTAATGTTTGTCGACACATAAATAACTATGTTGGATGGTCCTGAAACAGACTTCGTCAGACACTCAGTCTTACATGATAATGATTTCTGGTCATGATTAACTTGATGGCTGTTTTTTTTTCTCCATGTCTTTATCTCTTCTCAGAGACAGTAGCCTGCATATGTAACTCTGTCAGGGATTGAAGTCCTAAGTAGTTATTAACTTGTACTTAGTATGCAATGTCTCTGAATTAAAAGGGCAGATCTATCTTCATCTAATGAACACTTAGAACAAGAGTTACCTGGCAGGTTTGTAGCTAGCTCTAATTGCATTCTCCTTACTCTGCTGGGACTGACATCCCCAGGAGAGAAGAGAGCTTAACAACTTTCTGAGAAAATGACATTTGCATCAAACATTATAAAGAGAAAAACATTCAAAAAGGTTCTGATACCAAATATTTTAGTACTTCCCCCTCACTCTTCATTGTCTTAACTCCCTATCTTCTCTCCTCGCCTTCAATTTTTTAGTTTTTAGGCTGTGGCAAACTTGCTGTAATTTAGTGCAACTTTACATTGCTTTTATTTATGTTCTGCTGCTTATGAACCCTGTGGTTTAGAGATGGCTTGTTACAGTGTATTCCCCTTAATTAAGTGTTATTTAAGCATAAGGGGAAGTAAGACTAGTATCACTCTCTCCTTTCCTTCTTTTTTTTCTTCTTTTTTTTCCTTCTCTTTCTTCTTTCTTCCCTATCCCTGGAGAGGGATGGGTCATAACAGCAGCGAGCAGGGAACTTAATCACACCTATCACATCACATTTGGGATATACCTTTTTAAGTAGCTGTAACTTCCACGCTTTTCAGTTCTTCTTCAAAGGCGTGTTCTCTTGTGTGAATGAATCTGCTGGCATTCCCATATTTTCTGAAAAAAACCACAACGTAGAAAGGCTGAGGTGAGATTTCTGAGGTGAGATTTCTGTGCTGAAGCCTAGTTGCAAAGTTACTTGTGGAGCGACTCTTCTGACTGGAAAGTGAAGTGATTAGGCATCTGAGAGATTAATTAAATTCTTGTGCTTCACTTAATTTACTTAGATACATAGAGGCCAGTGATTTTTTAAAGTGTGAAGTGTTTTCTTGTAAGGACATAATGTCGTGGGTTTTACGTTTTAGGGCAGACACTGGAGGTCTCAAGACTAAGCTGAATCAGTTTGGGTTTAGTTGCTTGAAATGGATTCACTGAAATCCCACACTGTCAGTCTGGCCTTGGATTTAAATTGTTTATTATCATCACCTAATGAAATATAAAACACTTTCAAGTTGATTTGTTGTCTAGCAGGTAGTTTGCAGTTAGTGAACTTGTTTGTTCTTTAGAAGAAAAATGAGGCTAGAAGCTCCTGAAAAACGTGGGGGAAAATGTTTTGGAGCCTTGATCTGTTTTCTGTGGCTACCCTGTCAAGGAGCAGTCAGCCAGAGGCAATTGCTGAGGTGGAATTAATGGAGGAGAGGTCTGAAGTATACTGGTTTGATATTTGAAATGTGATAATGTGGATATTCTTTATGTTCATTTATGTCTTTGCTTGCTGCAGTGTTAACATGTTGGCTTTAATGGATGCAGCTTTTATTCAAGTCCTAGAAATGTCTCTAGCTAATGCAGCATGCTCTCATTCCTGGCTTGTTCTTTCCTTTCTTCTCTGGCCCCAGAAGTAGTGCAGTGATGGAGCAAGGCATAAAAATGAAGTGTAATAATCTCAAAACGAAATAATAAGGTTTACCCTCCTCCTGTCCTATATGCTTTCTCTTCGTTCTGAGGTCCATCTAGTAAGCCATTGAACTGCAATGTCCTTAATGACTATTTGATTGAGATAAGAGAGGTTAGATTAATTGAACCTGTGTTACATGTGGTCATGATAAAGATGGACACAATGGGGATATATCAGTGATACGTCTTCAGAATCTTTAGAACCGTGACCGAATTCTGTAAGACAGAAATGCACAATTACCTCAATAGTTGTATAAACAACCTAATGTTTGGGTTTTGTTTATCACTTTTCATGATAGATAATAGTAACAGTTCTTATAAGAAAGCACCGCATCTAGACATTAAAAGCATGGATTTTCACCATGGATCTAAACACAACAGTATATATATCCAGTTGCTATTTGCACCTGCTATGCAGGTAGAGATTGATGTAACATTAGAAAAGTGCAATAATAGGAAGGATACTAAAATGTGTACTGTATTATGATATTTGCAGACTTTAGATGCAGCAGACAGTATAACTTGTCTTCATGATGCTTAGATTTGTCACACTTATCAATCAGAAATATGAGTATTTCATAAGTATAGTATAACAGAAGTCTTTTAAAAGAAAAAGGTGAAGCAGAGGCCAGTTGGGGATTGCTGTTTGCAGGCTGTCCTTAACTCTGTTTATTGCTTCCCCTTTTCCCAGCAAATCCAGTATTTAAGAAGGATTGTAAGACCCATGTAATCATTGAGGATTTACTTTTTCGGTGCCTCAGAGCTGCATTCAGCAACAACACCATCGTTTTGTTTTTAAATGTACAGATCACCTTCACAAGGTACAGATAGATGTTATCAGGCAGTATTTTTGATTTTTGTAAATTTTTGCTTGAAATTAACATTAGAAATATGAGTAGACATAGGTTCAACTTTTGGTCTTACACTAACAGAAGGCACTGTAGTTCTACAGCCGTCTTAGATACAACTGATGTAAATTGGGACTCACGCTAATGAGGTCAAGTCTCTTTTCCTTTTGTGTCAGTAAAAAATATTCTTAATTCTCATTTGATACTAAAATATAGAAGAATTCTAAATATATAATAGGCTAAGGTTCAGGGTAGGATAGAATAATCTCTGCTGGCAAAAAGTTCTGGTGTCTGGTGAATAGAGACCATAGTATTCTGATAAACTGCTTAATATTTCTAATGCTTAATGTTTCTGAAGATTAGGGAGTGTAGATTGGTGGATTAATTAAATTAACAGTTTAACAGAGTGATTTAGAATTGTAGTTTACCTTACACTGTTTCTGGTCTTTGCTTCAATTCAGGCAAAATAAAGAGACATTTGTATTTATTCATATGCAGTTTTCCTTTTACTTGCATAATATGGAAGGACACGGTATTTATTTCTAAGTGTCCTTAGCATAAAAAGGAAAAATAAATCGGTAATGGGAAAAGTGAAAGAATCTTTATAAATGGAATCTTAATATTAAATTGCTCCATCTAGTGGCTGTCTGCTAAAACTGATACTTTTCTTCAGTGATTCTTACCCTATAGTAATGATTATGCCTCCTAAGAATTTAAGATCGAATTCTTCTTTTACATAGGAAGCTCTCTACCAAGGGAACTGCACATGTGACAAGGTACAAACTCTGATTTTCTTTCTGCTTTCCTCTGAGGATTTTTACTATTTACTTCAATGGAAGCAAGCCTTGTATGTTCAAGTGTCTCAAATGTTTCTGAGATCTTGGTTTTAGTGCCTTACTACCTTTGGTTCAGGAGGGAAAACAGAGAAGCTGGATTGCATAAATAGTACAATTGCATAAATAGTACAATTGCATAAATAGTACAATTGCAAAAAGTACAATGAAGTCTCTGATTCTTCGTCAATGAGTTAAAATACACAGTGAATCCTGTACTGAGTCCAGCATACTGAGATGCATCTCATGTCCTAATAGGAGAGAAATTTCAGTTGCAGATTGTTTCATCCAAATGCCTTAACTGGCACTGATGCTGTACTTTTCATAATAATAATGAACTAATTGAATGATTTGTTAATGTCCATATACTTTGTAAGCAATTGGAATTCTTATCACAATCAAGGTGAAAACACCTGTGTTTCCCAGTTGTATGAAAATAGGGAGAAAATTCAAAAGGAGAATGTTCAAGAAGTTTCGTCCAGACATCTCTGATGCCTTCTTCCTTTGAACACCTTGAAAAGGCAAAAGAATACAAAAAAGAAGGGAGCTCTTGAGGAGACCTGCGTATTTCTTGCTGCCCACTGCTGGGATCCCTTGTGCAGCTGGCTTTAAACGGAACTCAGGTGCTTAAGAATGCAAAATCATGGAACAATAAATCTCTGTCAGGCTGGTCGTTTGGTACTTTTTCTCTGTTTCTGAATAGAGCCCAAAACTTTGCAACCACCAGCTGAAGTCCTGCAGAACACAAAAAATATTTAAAAATGAAAAGCAAGCAAAAGGGCTAACCAAAATAGTCTAAATCCAAATTTTAAGTATTAGATTTTTAAAAAAGAAAGTTGGCTGTTCTTGAAAATGTAACAAGTGCATTGGACTTGCTTACTCCTCTGTCCTTTATTTTTGTCATTCATTTTTCAGTTTTGGTTAATCTGCTACCTTTAATTTCCTGATAGATTAATTCTCTCCTCATTCCATGTCTAAATACTCCTTTAATATTAAGAATCTCCTTTGTAAGACTAGAAGAATTGGATTGTATTCCAAGACTGTTGTTTTTATTATTCACTTGAATAATGGAACATAGACCTTGTAGTGCACTTTTCCAGACTTCCTCTTCCCAATTAGTTTGGTCACTTAAAATTGCAGATTGCTATTCCTATCTTCCTTTCCCAGGCCATTAAATATCACAATTGTGTAACTTCCCTACATGCTAAGTAAAGTTTCCTTGCAATGTGCATTTTAACCCCAGCCGTTGTACTTTTGGCTGAACTTGCAAAGTTTGAAATATAAGGTAGCACATCCTGATAATAGCACATGAATAAATAATTAATTGCTGTGAAATGGAATGGTGCTTTATCTTAAAAGAGTAGAAATTTCCTTTGAATTAATTAAAAATATGTGTATGAAATCTTTCTTGTTTCCTGAGGCAGATATATTGTCAGAGTATGCCTTATGATGATTTGCACTGGTTCAATTCTGCTCCTCTCTGGGGTTGCTTTGTTGTGTCTTTGTACTGATTTTGATACTGGAAAACATCTATATCATTTTACTTCTCTTTCCATTGAAAATGCCTTATTTTTCTAATGAAACATAAGAGCCTGAGCCAAAGAGCAGCAGTCCCAGGAATCAGTCAGCATGTGCACCGAGGGAGGCAATATTTAATGTATTTTTTTTCAAGATGTGCTCATCAGAACCTGGTTGTTGCTCACATCCAGTGTAAATAAATATTTGGCATTGAACACTTTTTCTTTAGGCTTCATCTTTGTTTCTGTAATGCTTCCTTGGTTTCTAGCAGAGTATGTCTTTTTAAAAATGTTGTGAGTGGATACAGAAATGGTGGGCATGTTTATCTTTTTGCAGGTTACTGAGAGTACCTGTCTGCTGATCCACCTCATCTGAGACTTTTCTCTGAACAACTTCCATAGGACAGTTCAGGACTTCCAGAGTGATTGGGTTTTTTTAGCATTATCCTGGACTTGAAGAGCTTGCTTTTCTCCCAAATTTCTGAAGATTTTGGTCTCGTGCACCTACTTAATTAGACCAATGCCATGGAGTTTTGATTCTGTCAATCTGTCCTGTGCCATTTTGCATTTTACATTGTTTGCTGTATCAGGTTGCTTATTTCATAAGCTTAATGCTGGTTCGTGTGACTTAATTGGGCAAATAACTATTATTCTCTTTCATCAAAAAGTGATTCTAGATCTTCAAGCATGGCTAGCCTCTCTCATTTTGGATTGTAATAAAATCTGATCTCACTGACTATTCAAGCCTTTTTCATCATATAGATGTTATCTCCCTGAAAGAAATAAATGCACATTTTTTTTCATTGTTTGTTTGTTTGTTTTCAGTACATTCTTACCATTGATGATTTTTCTAGTTCAGTCAAATTTAACCCCTTCTTAAACTTTCTTTCATATGTTTCATATTGAGTATCATGTTCTAACTTCTGTGGTGTTTCCATGGTTGGCCTTCTCTTGGCTGATTTTCATATCCACCTCTAATCAAAAACAGTGTCCATTTTAGTGGCATGTACTGTGAAAAACAAAACCATCATGTGACTTCTTGTCTTTACATATTTCCATGCTGACAGATAAAAGAGCATTCTACTCAGTTGTTCTACTCAGGTTTGTTCTGATTTGAGCTTTTAATCTCTGATACCTTTTGGTCTTCAGGAATAATTTCAGTCCTAATATTGTAGATAATCTGAAATTATTTTAATTACATCTCTTCCATGACTGCAGAACAGGTAATGGAGTATTTTGGTGCTCCTTTCTAGATTTACTGCTACCAAAGCAGAAGTCCACGTTAAGAGGCATTTTTTCAGTCCATCAAGCTCTCCATGTCTGCATTCATGTTTCCATGAAATTGTGAATCAAAGTTTTAGAAGCAGAACTTCTGAATCCTAATTAAGCATTTTTATTCTGGACAGGTGGAATCACATGGTAAGTCATTAGAACACCTAAGAATCCTTATGTAGAAGTCCTGAATGTCAGTTCTATTTTAAAGACAACCAGTATAAAGGACTGCACAAGTACAGAGCAGAGAAGTGGCACTGCACTTGGCTTTGGCTTAGACTTCTGACACTTCCTGTGTTTATTGCTAATATGAACTTCCCACTGTTTAATTAAACATGGCTGCTCATAGCATCCTATTTTCTTTAGCAGATTCCAATCACAGCAGTTATTGTCAGACTTGACAGACTGGCAGCTGGAGATATGAACCAGGCATAGCAGGGGAAAACTTTAGGTGTTCAAGGACTCTTATTTCTCTCTTATCTTTTCAATTGCTTCTCTTTTCTTTCCTTTCCTTTTCTTTTTCTCTATTTTTCTAAACTGAATTTTGTCCTGTTATTCTCCCAAAGTAGAGTTGTGGGGTTTAAGTTTTCCCTCCTCTCCTGTGAGTAAAAAATGGGTTACGATATGCAAGGTGATTTGGAACAGAAAAGAATGAAGATTGCAATGGAGGCAAATATTCCCTAGAAGTAGCATTTTTCAATCTGCTTTCTGGGTTTAGCATTAGATTTGTGGGTTGGAGTGTAGAACTGAACATTGTGTAAAACTCCAAAAGAAAGACAGAATGTCCTTCTGAAGCACCTAGGTCCTATTTAATAGCACTTTCTAGAAATATTTTTCTGGAAAAAGTCTCTATGTTGTGCACACAGCAAGCAAGACAGGGGATTCAATCTCTGATTAAAAGCCCAAAAAAAGTCCTTGTGGGAATTGAGCTGAGATATATGTGCACATGCAGCTGCTATATGTATCAGAATGTCTTGTGCAAACCAAAGTTAAAAGTTGGTACTTACTGTATTTGAGCAAATTAAGAGTCTGGAAAGCTCCTGCATCTGGCTCATATGATTTGGGATCTGTTCAGAGGTGTTAGGCCTGTGTTACATTACAAAACCAGGAGGATGCAGTGTCCCACAGGGCTATAGGAAATGCACCTGGCTTACTGAGAAACAGAAACAGCACCTGTGGCTTTCTAGCGATGATATTCTTTGCTAAGGCTGATAGGATGTTTTGCTAAGAAGGATGGATAGATTATGTTTAACTTAGTTTGAAATTTGCCTCCTTTAAACATAATGTTTTGTCATGTTTATTTGCTGTGAGACAGTCATCACATACTTCTCTGCATGTTCTCCTGCAAATAAGTCTGCATCATGAATTTCCTGTGCACCATCACATTTATTGTTTGCTGCTTCTAGGGCTATTGGAAATGCTTTCCAGTTACAGACCTAATTCTACAGCTCACCTACCTTTAACTTGCCATCCTCACGAGGTTGTATATCTGATCTTATGACTATTTTCTTTTCTTCCACACAAGAGGTGACTTTGAAATGACCTAAAACAATTGCTGTGTGTGGTAGTTATGAAAGAACACTTGAGTTGTTGTGCTCAAATAGCAGGGTCTGCCACTCATGTGAGGATATGGAAAATTGTGGATTTTCAGCCTCTGAAAACAGATATATCATGCTTTTCTAACTTAGTAAAAGTGTGAAGACTTGGCAAAAATAACAGGGTATTAGTTTGCTGGAAAGAAATCTGGCAGGGCTGACAGGGGAAGCTAGGAAAATCACCAGCAAATCTGTTAAACTTTGATTCTAAGCAACCAAAGAATAGCTCTCCTCATTACTTGTGTTAAGTCTCTGTGGTCACTTGAATAAGAATAATGTGACAAGTAACAATCCAAATGGTTCAGTCATATCATCAGTATAATCAGTCCTATCATCTTGCTTGGTTTCACTCTTTGATTGGATAGCTAATTAAGTATTAAAGGGTAGTATACCTTTATAATTTCTGTTTCATTGAATTCAGAAAGTGCAGTAGGGAATCTCTGCTTTTCAGAAAGATTTAACAACAGCATACAGGCACTGCAGCATGCAAATAGTGACTGTGGTCTTGCCACTGCAGAATCCTGTTTGAATTGAGTAAATCCAGTTTATTGGACTGAGTATACACAGGTTATCTGAGTAATTTATGTATGGTAATGACAAGGTTTTCGAGGCCTGTCCCTATATGCGTGTGCTTTAAAGATGGGACTATCTTATGGCATTCTTATGTCATCTGCCAACTATTTGTTATTTTATGCAGTAAATCGTCTTTGAAATTAGCGTTGCGATAACTTTTCTATTTGTTCTGAGATTCCCAGATGCCTAAAGCTGTAGAATATTGTAAGCCAAAGCACGGAATCCTATATAAAAAAAGGACTTCAGTCATAATGCATCTTTTTCTGCTTAGCATCAATGAATTGTTATCCCACAGAAAGTCAGTTTTGCTCTAAGAAATAACCTGACTGTTTATCTACTTCAGAAAGTTCAGGAGCAGCTCATTAGCATCATGTAAATAAGAGCAGAATCAGGTTTGTATTTTGAGAAAGTTCATTTGTAGAAGACAATTGAAGTAACAGGAGTGGTGTTTTTTTGTTTCACCTTATGGAGAGAGATTAAAAAGATAATACTTTTGTACTTATAGTGAGTTCCCTGAAAGCCACTAATTTAAATTCAAAAATGCCAAACTTTTTGGGATGAATTAGAAACTTTGCCTAGAGCGCGTTAATAGTTCTCCAATGAAGGAACAATCTTCCCTTCTCTACAGGGTAGTTCACTTTATCTATTTTTTTTTAACCATTATTGTGAAGACACACATGGCCAAAATATCACCTGCTGTGTATTTTTCAGGAAGTTGGAGCCCTCAGTCTTTCTTATGTTGATTTGATGTTGTTTTTGTAAGTGGAACAAACTTCCCTAATCAGTAAAGTAGAAAAATGGATGGAACCTGCTTTCCAAAACTATTTCCAGAGATAGTGGAAAAGACTCAGTGGAGGCTTTTGTTAATTTAAACTGTTGAGTTGGCAGTCTTGGCCACTCTCTTCCCCACCAGGTTGGGGAATACAAGCTTTTTCATTCCTTCTGTAGCCACACATTGTGTCACTGATGACTGAATGGGTAAGATGCAAGGATAAAGAAGTAGCTGAATTACTATGCTCATTTAATCTTCTTTTAACTATTGAGATTTCAGGAATAGTACTAATTAGACAAAACTGTAACTGCAGTCTTGGCATTTATGTGAATTTAATTTCGCAAGTGAATCAAATTCTGTATAATGACCTTCCTGCAAGGGTTCTAATTCTGCTGGTTTGACTTGGCCAGAAGCTGCCATACAGAAGACCCCATAAGAACTCTAGGATCAATGTTTAGTATTTTCCTCAGTTCAGTAATTGTTTTCTTTTATGCTACTTTTTAGAGTGCTCTGACAAGGAAGGAATGAACAGCTTATCTTATCAAGATTTATAGTCAATAGCTTCTGTAGTCTTGTGAAGAAGACATCTGCTGTGCAAATAGCAAGGTTAAAGTGATTGCACATGAAGTAAATACAAACTTCAGCTAGTATTTCATCCTGAAAACCAGTCTGAACAATACTTAGATAACTTCATGTAATGAAAGCCCTTTTATAATCTTGACCCATATACAATTTTGTCAAATCCAAGGTCAGATAGAATTTAAAAAATAAGCTTTATTTGAACTTCTGTAACCATGATTTCACAATTGTAAGCATGCTCTTTAATAAAAAAAAAGTACTAGCATTGCATGGTGGGTTTTTAAAAAAATTCTTATAGAAGTCTCAGAGTTTGATCAGTTGTAATAGAAAAGAAAGTATTATCTATTTGTTTAGGAAATATCTTCTAAACCATTGCAGCAGCAGACAAAAGGAGTTCATTTCAAATTGATTAATGTGCTATAAGTACCTGGAATTGCTTGGTCTAGTCACTTTGTTGCTTTCTCATCTCTCTGAAAAATCAAATGAAGCATCTGAAGATACCTGATTGATGCAGTCAGCTTTGTACTGATATTACAGTGCATTTCAGGAAATGTTCAAAGTGGGGCAATAATTTTCAATCTATTTTCAAGCATGCTGCAGTAAAGTTTTTCTATCAGATTATACGAAGTCCATTTCCCAGAGAACTGTGGATTTTTGTGTTGTGCATTTGTGGGCAGGTGCTTTTATATATGGACCTTTATAAATATGTATGAGAAAATGATGTGTCGGTGATATTGCCTACTGTTGGACTATGCCAAGGTGCATTTTTTCCCTCCATAACCCGTACTGCCTCTTTTTCTTGTATACAAGCTTTAATTATTTTATTTTCTCAGAAGCCATGTGTAACTTGGTTTCATTTCATAAGGTATGTGCAAATTTTCCAAATCTTGCTGCAGAATGTTTCAGGAGCAAATCCGGTAATTCATTGGTAAGAATGTTAAAGTACAGGAAGCTGTAACAAAGAAGATTATTTTCCTCCTAAACAGAGAATTTAGACAAGATAGTATTACTAATTCCTATATTTGTTTTTCTCAGCTTGCAAGGAAAGCATGAATTACCTTAAATTATCAATTCCGCAAAGTCTTAGATGTGGATGTGATATGGCCCAAAGAAGTTTGTGCACCTAAGCTTCCTGAAGCTGTATAAAAATCGTACAGTTGATTTGGTTTCTTTGTGAAAGCATTCTGTGAAATAAAAGCATAGCCTTTGGTATCCGTATGCTGTACATGCAAACTCTGCAGGAGATCTTGAGCTGCAATAAAGGTGGAAATACAGAAAAGCACTAAAATTCCCTGAGGAACCCTCCAGTTCACAGCAGAATGGCTGGCTGCTCGCCATGCTGTCCCTGGCTGCTGGCCAGCACCACTACTCTGTGACCCCTTCTGACATGGCTCATAGGGGCTGGATGATGAGTTAATGCTGCTTCTAGCACCATTAAAGAGTCAAATTTTAAATGTGAGTTCTCATCCACAGTTCTGTGGGAAAGTCCATTGCTCTGAGAAGAAACCAGGAAAGAGAAATGTTCTCTTTAATTTAGATTCATGTAGCTGAATAAAAGGGGTCTTTTTCTTCAGATTACCCCTATAAACAACACTGTTGGTGTCTTTTCTTAAACTGATTTTATTAGCATATTGCCATGATTTGTATAGCATATCTTGTATGTGTACTCTGAAAGCTGCCTGATGGATAGTTTTCAGTGTTGTTCTGTCTTGGTCTAAATACAATGGAATATCCTGATTCAGGGTGAAAAATAGCAAAACACATTTAAGCCTGTACTTAACTTCCATTGACTATAATGAGGTTTAAAAAAGACTTGTAAATTGTAATATGCATAGGTATTTTCATGTAGAAATACTTAGGAAAGATTATTTCATGATATTAATTCTCAAAAATGGAATGCTGACACTCTTAAAAATTTATTTAACATATTTTGTAACAAGTATTCTGCTGTCTTTTGAGAGCAAAGCAATTCTGTCTTGAAAATCTGGAAGTTGAGTACAAACATAATGAAATTAGTCTCAAAATTGGTGTGATATAGACCTTAAATAGGGTCGCCTAATGATAATGATTTACCAAAATTATTTCTTTTAAGTAGCTGAAGCAGTAACACAAGCGAATGTTCTTTTGCAGTATAAATTGTGTTCAATTCAGTCTCTGCTTGCTTATTGCTGCAGTGAAGGAGGCAAAACAGTTGCATAATCAAGTCTTTATTGTATTGGTGTAATTTGCATGTTTTCTTTATTGTTTCAGAACCATCACAAATTATTATGAAACACTTATTTTCATGCTGGATGGATGATTGAAACTGCTGAGTGAATTTTTCCCTATTTTGGGGGTTGCATGATAAGGAAATATCCAAAGATACTCTGGTTTTGTCTGTTATATAACAAAGTATATTTTCTTCCTTTTTTAACCTTTAGCCTGTGCAGCCTGATTCTTTTTTGCTGAGGTGATTTTGTGCCACAGAAGTTATCAATAGCCCTGTATCCTGAACACCTTCCTTCCTATGAACATTACTTGTACAAAATTGTAGTTGTGTGAACAGGACCATTGTTTTCAACTTGACTACGTTTACAGGGATGTACTCTCTGTAAACTTGGCCTAGTGAGACCAACTGCAATGTAAATGGAAAAATTCTTTTCTTGAATTCACTGCAAGTCTGAACTAGGCTGACAGTGGTACAAATTAAGCTCCCCCATGCTCTTTGAAATGTACTCTTCAAAAAGAAAGGCATAATCAATAAAAAAGGTGGTGCTTTTTGTTGATGTTTTTCT
>VZRX01017342.1:95813-128912 GCA_013398075.1 Notiomystis cincta | reverse complement strand
CCTGCCTGCCTTCCTGCCTTCCTGCCTGCCTGCCTTCCTGCCTGCCTTCCTGCCTTCCTGCCTGCCTGCCTGCCTGCCTGCCTGCCTTCCTGCCTGCCTCTCATTGGGAATCACACTGAAAATAGGCTCATAAGTAGTAAGGAATTAGTACATTTATCAGGTCATCCATTTTAAAGCAGTTATCTAAAACATGCTACATATGAAAATCTCCAACAACTGATATTTGTAGTTTTTGCATAAATAAAGAAGTGATGGGTGCATCTTTATATATATTTTGTGTATACTACTTTCAGTTAAGAAATGAATTTGCTGATAAAACACTTGAGAAGATTCTTAGAGTTGAAAAAATCAAGAAAAATATGTAAGTTAGACATTAGCTTACATGTATTAGTCTTGCAAGTCTTGAATATGAACAATGATTGATTGTTTTAAACATTACTGAACTACCTACCTGCTCTAAAATTAAACAAAGATGACACAAACTATGAATTGCTATATTAACATTTCTGAACCATTATTAACCACCTACGAATTAGTTACTGAGGCCTAAATCTAACACACTTGCTGTTTTGTATCAAAGTAGCAAACCATAATAAAGGAACAGAGGAAATTAAAGTTTAAGCTATATTAGTTTAGCATATGTTTAAATCATTCTGCCAAATTACTTTTGCATTTACCTAAATAGATAACTTTAGTCATGAAAGCCCAGCAAAAAAATGGATTCAATACTTAAATACTTACAGTCATACAAGTTTGAGTGCATAACACTGAGTCAGGATTTTTGCTTATCCCTGCAACTGATATTCTTACTACAAAGATCTTTGTTTGGATCCCGACTCTTCAAAAAATCTAGTTCTAGACCCTTCTGTAACAAAATATCTCTACGATGTCCTTCTGTTACAGACACTACAGCATGCTCCTATTACAAACAGATGGGTTATCTAATACTCATTAGTGCCTCAACCATGAGGTTTTGTTGCCGTTAGAGTGTGCTCAGTCAGGAGGGAGAACTATTTGGTGCTTGTCTACTGCTTTAGTAATTCATTCACTATAGATCCTCATTAGAATGGAAAATTACAGCTGTAGAAATGTCTTAGTTTCAAGAAGCAGAAGCACCATTTTTCTTTTCCCTCTTTTCAAAATAAATGTTCCATGGTTGTAGGTGGAGGACATGGGCATTGGAAGAAAAACATCAAATGGCTGCTGGTAACTCAAACATTGCATTTTTAGGCACGGGGGAAGTTCCCTGCTCTATACAGCTGTGCTGGTTCCTACTTTAAAACTAAGTTCTCTAAGTTCTACACTGATACAGGAGAAAGAACCAGGGCTGAGAATCAGTTACTGTTGGAAGCAATGACATGTAATTTTATGAAAGGTCGCAGGAAATGCAGGATTCATTTCCTTCTTTCCAGACTGTTTTGTGAAAAGGGAAAGAAAAATAAAAAAATTATGAAGTCTTGAAAAATCAGAAGTCGGAACTCATAGGGTTTCAGATTATTTTTCTACAGAGAGCACGAAAATTTGCCATGATTTTTTACCACTGACGTATTATACTATGGATCCACAACTGTTAAAGTTTAGTGCAAATCTGGCTCAGATCTGCAAGGGTGAACAGTGTTTGCATGGTGGAAGAAATGTTAACAGTAGGCCTCTGTGCTAGAGGATGCGTGTCCTCTAATGGAACCACTTGCTTAGTCTCAAGTGTGGGCTGAAGAAGAAAAACTGTGCAGGCAGAATAGGTGTCTCTCAGAAGACAGGATTAAATGAGAGATTTATGTCTCTGAGGTGGTTGCTCTTTGGCTATTTTCCTGTAATCACACTTTACCATGGAGATAACCACAGAACTGTATTTCCAAAGTGCATCTCTTGGCTCTCCCTCTCTCTGTAGTCTATATTTCTAGTGGGAAATACAGGTCAGGCAAAGAGGCTTCCATAGATTTGAAGCAAGTTCCCTTGCTTGACCAAGGAGCATGAATGGCTGCCAACATGCCAGTGCTAGCCCAGACCTGTGCAGGCCAAATTCAGTCTGTAGTGCAACGCCACTACAGATGATGGACATGGTCCCATTTGCATAACACATGCAGAAGTTTGAGACTTCACTGCTCCTGGCTGTCAGTCTGCTCCTTGCACTGAGGCAAAGCTAGCACAACAAGATAGGTGAGTTTGCATCTCTGCTTATGTACTTTTCAGCCTGATGGATTAATGCAAATTCCGCTTCATTGTTCATGTAAATTAAGATATCAGGTTTGGAGTGACTAGAGAGAGGTGTGGACTTTCAGCTGTCCTTTCTTAAGGGAACAGCCTGTCACAGACAGGTAACTTTTAAGGGCAGCAACACTGATTTGCATTAAATAAACTTGTGGAGCCTTCTCTATGCAAGCTGTATGTTTGAATTATCTTTTTTAACTATTAATGGATCTTCTATACATCTCAAAATAAAGAAGGAGCAAGTAAGACTTTTGCAGTATTCTTAAGGAACAGTTTTTTAGGAAGCTCCTTGCTCTTAATGTTTACTGGGATAGCTGACCTTGGATTTATATCTAAAGCTATTGGAAATTTGACTGTCTCTGATTGCCACTTTAAGTGATAGTCAGATCATCATGTCTTGTATATTTAGCAAGTCTAGGTTTTTGGAAGCTGCTTGAGATTTGACCTTGCTTTTTAAATTACTCAGAATCATTTCACGTATCTGATTAGCATGTGAGAAAATCACTTCAACTCACCTCATTTGACATTAGTCCATTAAAGTAACCCATAAAGTTTTGTCTACTGTTATATATTACTGTCACTTCTGCATGAATAAAATTCAAAAAGAGAATTGGCCTAAACAGAAACTATAAACCAGTGAATCATGCGGTCTTTATAGCAGTTTTACCTTGGCCCGCAAATCATCATGTGTCACTTCTAGGTAAAAGTAACCCAGAAAGGTCTGGAGGGAGAATGAGGAAAAAAGAAATCTGTGCTATGCTTGTAGGAGACACAATTTAATCAGCTAGACCAGTTAATAACTCTTGCTGCCTTTTTTATTTGTCAAGGGCTCAATATTTTTTCAATATGAGGTCTGCTTCAGTGTGCTTTAAATGGCAGTTTATAATTAATGGTACTTGAGCATGTCTCTTATTTCAAAAATTCATGCAACATTCTTGGTTACAATTTATACATGATTTTAAAGTATAATTAACGTTCAGCTTTACAAGATATATGCAAACAGATATGCAAATTTGGAAATAAATATGCAAACATATAAAATGTTGTTGAATTAAGTAGTCCTTAACATTTTTAATGAAATCAATATTTTATTCATATTTTGCACACAATTTTGAGTACTTAGTGATTTGGTAGTTCTCAGACTTTTGTGGACCATGGCTGCAGATTGATTCTCTTGTGGCTCATCTTGCCTTCCACTCTTCTGAACATTATACTTTCTTTATGGAAAACAGGAGCTAATCCAACCCGCTCGAAATTATTTGGATTCTTTTCACTTACACTTTGTGGATATTTGGGATAGTAAACTTCACATGTTACTGAAACATAATCTTTAGAAAAACTTTCATATTGAATCACATTAAAGGTTTGTCTAGCCCAATATCCTATTTCTAAAAGTAGCTAAATAAAAGGAGAAAGATATGAAAATACACATCAAGTATATCCCCTATAGATGTTTTTCTAGCACACAGCCAACTTTGAGTCAAGAAATGCTTATGCTTATACATATATTTTATATGTGTATATGCATTCTATCTTTGTATATATGTATGAAAATGAGAAAAAAATACACATACACATATATATATATATATATATCGATATATATTCTGGATGTATACATATATTCTGGAGATACATATGTTTATTCTGTCCCTGACAGTGTTGGGAACACACCAGTTTACCTGTGTTTTTTGAGTGGTAGAGAGCCCAACCACAAATACACTGTTACAGATGTAGTCTAACAAGTGATGAGTTTCTCCTCCCTCAATCTGCTGATTATGCTGTTACTACAGTCCAGGATGATGTGTGCTGTCTTCACCAGATGTAATGTGAGCTCACTGTTGCAAGCAGGGACATTGCTTCAGCTGCCCCAGCCCCAGAAAATGCATCCTGGCAATCCCTGAAGCCCCAGACCTGAAGATTGGCATCCTCTCCTCAGGAGCTCATAAAAGCCAAATGTTACTTCAGAAGGGCATGTAGTTAAGATACCCAGATAGTCAAGATATAAAGAGGTGTGGAATTTTGTATTTAACTGATAAGACAGGAAAATCCTCAGGGGTCCTGAGAGAAAATCAGGGTTCTGGATGCAGTTGCTAGTAAGTAACTAGCTATTGGTACTGGGAGACTCATGGGTGCTTGACAATTGCCACAGACTGAACTAGGAAGCCATAAAATATTGGTACTTCAAACTACATCCTTTATAGTGTAATATAATACATGCTGAGGAGAGGCACCAGGAGCAGTTGAAGGGCTTGGTGTTATAAAGGCTATAGGCTGAAGTAGCAGGCAAGGTGTGGAGGCAGGTTTCCATTCTGCCTTCATTTCCATCCAAAGGATGCTGTAAGGTTACACATCGTTTAACTACTGAAAGAATTTCTGCAACTGGAGAAAATTGCTGAAATTGGCTATTTCTTCAGATACCTAAAGTCCTCCATCTAGATTCTGCTATTAGACAGGATGGCTTGGACAAGCATTGACTTAGACTGAAGGAATTTGAATACCTCAGCATACAAATGTAGAGTGGATGAGTATGGCATAGAGAATTGCATCCAAGTCAATCACAATGCACCACAGAATGCAGGAGGTGTACCCTATTCAACTTCCAGTCTCAGAACCTGAGTAAATATTACATTTTAAACTTCATGTGCTACAGATCCCTCGAGGTGTCTGTCAGTTGAAGTGTAAATGTGGTTCCCTATCCTTTGTTTGCAAGATTATTAATCAAGATCACATTCCTGGAATTTATTCATTTAGGGTGACTACACAAACTTGTTACATATAAAACCAGTCGTGCTGAAATCTATGTTGTTGATCATTTAAGACTTGTGCATTTTAATAAAGTTTGTAGATTTGGTCACTTACTTCTTTTCAATACAACCTAGAATATGTTTCATTTAGTTTACGTTGATGCATAAGTAATCAAAATAATAATTATATTGCTAAAGAAACATCACTTTAAAATAGACATATAAATGCTGTTTTGATCATTTCAAACTGCTATTTGCATTGCAGTGTTTTAGTTATAAGATGTAGAAAAATTTATCTACCTTTACAGGTGCATACTCAAAATGCTATTTCAGGGCAAGTAGTGTTATAGTATTGTTCTGAGAGATATTGACTGATTTATTACTACAGGTATAGTAAGTGAAAATCAATACAACTGTTTCCCTGTACATCTGTGGTAGTTTCAAAATTCTCAGAGTATAACTGAAAGAAATAAGAGCCTGACATACTTAGCAAACCTGTGTTCAGAGCTGTGAAGCACTCTCTGCCTTCCTACCAAATAACATTGGTCTTTAAAAGATTCTACCTGTGGACTTGCTCATATACTTTTTATTCTCGTAGCACATTTGCACATTTCAGTGTTGGGTTCTTGCGAGATTTTTTTTTCTGTGGGCTGGATTTAATTTCAGCACATTGCCCAATCCCCTCTTCCTTCTATTGTAACTGGCTTTTGAACTGTCTCAAATTCACCAATGGCTTTATGACAATCTGAAAATTAACAATAGCCCCTTACTTGCACAGGGCTATGTGATTCACAAATTCCTAACTTAAGTGATACTTCTTTTCCCCTTACTTCCAGCCAAGCAATCTTGGGTGCTTTTTAAACCAGTGTAGAGGCAGTAAAATGTGTATACATTGAAACTTTTTCTTCCTGGCACACCATCACTTGGAAAGCAATCTGAGGCTTTTCCATAGGCTGATGTATTGGCAGTAACTTAAATAAACCCCGAAAATATAGAAACATGATTTTTGATTATGCTATAAATTGGGATTATTTCCTTCAGGCAGGCGGAAGGACATGCCAGCTGGACTTTATATGTTGGCCGTTAAAAAGTTTTAGGAGCCAAAATTATAATTAGCTCACTCATATTGAAATATGTTCTCCCTAGCTGTTTTATTTTTTTGCCAGAGCCTGATGCAATTCCTGAAAGATGCAGTTTCCCTCAGCACAGGAAATATGCATCATACTGTTGGCATTAAGCAACCACCCATGCAGTGGCTGTTGCAGTGCTTGCAGGAGGAGGCGATGCATTTGCTCCCTGGTGCATTTCGGGGGTGTCTGTCTGCAGGGCCTGGTGCAGAGGGCTGGGACTGCTCAGTGCACCAGCTGCAGGCATCTATGCTCCAGGCAGAGGGGGCATGAATCGCCCAGACTTGCAGGAAATGCTTTTTAGAAGCAAACTGGGTGAAAAGCAGGGCTAGTCCAGCAACAAATCATCAGTGCAAGAAAGGTGCTTGCATTTCAGTAGCACCTAGTTTTATGTATTATAAAGTAGTGCTTAAGAGAGCCCAGTGAGATCCAGGTGTCACCTATACAAAATTACTATTGCACACTGTATGTAAGTGGTGGGAGTGAAGGACTGGTAGGCATAGCTGAAAGAAACTTTCTCAAGGAACTTTGACAAGAAACATGGACTACAGCACAGGATACAAATCTGACATCATGGATACTTCTTGGGACAACTGAAGTCTCACTATGACAGTTGAGCAGGCCAGTGAGAGTAAAGCTAGTCTGCGAATGTTTTCATTCACCTCCCTGTGTCACTCTTCTGATTTTAACATAGATGTGTCCACTGTGAGAACTGCCCCATAACTTCTGTAGGTCACCAGAGTTGAGAAAGGGAATGGAGGATACTGAAGCAGACAGGATAGCAAATGAGATTTCATAACAAGTCAGACATAGCTCTGCAAATGGAATCCAAATTCTCCTGTTTCACAGTTCAGTGCCATCCAATGGTTTATTTTAGTTTGATCTGAAATAGTTTCTAATTTTTTCCTCCACTGTTTGGACTGTTTATTTGCATGATGGATATTCAATCATATTAGGGGTGGCAAAACGCTTTTCACGGAAAGTTCTGTCAGATTCTGTGTTTGGTTGATTCCTTTTACTTTCATTTGTTCTTGCTCTCTATGTTGTGAGTGCTTTCTCCCATGAATGGGGAAGTTTCTCAAAATGAATCCATTTTTAAATTCCATATTAGGTATCTGTGATGGCTACACAGTTGCATATTTTGAATGTTTTGTTTTGTATAAAACACTTTTATCCAACTCTCCATTTTACTACTTTCTTCCCAAAGGAATATAAAACTTTCTTTAGAAACATCATTTAGTTTGAATAAAAGACTCATAAACTTGTAGCATTGGGAAAAAATGAAGAGGGAGTGTTCCTAGTACAAGATGTTATGTCCGTGCGAGACCCGCGCACCGTTGGCAGCTGAGGTTTAGCCGGCTCTTCTCCAGCTGTGGTTTAAGCCGGCTCCTCCCCAGCTGGGGCCAAGCCGGCTCTTTCCCAGCTGAGGTTTAGCCGGCTCTTCCCCAGCTGTGGTTTAAACTGGCTCTTTCCCAGCTGAGGTTTAGCCGGCTCTTCCCCAGCTGTGGTTTAAGCCGGCTCTTCCCCAGCTGAGGTTTAGCCGGCTCTTCCCCAGCTGAGGTTTAGCCGGCTCTTCCCCAGCTGTGGTTTAAGCCGGCTCTTCCCCAGCTGAGGTTTAGCCGGCTCTTCCCCAGCTGTGGTTTAAGCCAGCTCTTCTCCGGCCATAGCCAAGCCGGCTCTTGCGCTGGCGGGGCCAGGCAGAGGCACCTGGCAAGGTGGGCACGCACAGCTCGGTGGGGGCTCCAGGGCACAGAGAGGCCTCCTCACGCAGCAGCCGGGTACCCGCAGGACCCAAGAGCATTTAAAAGACTACTAAATAAGTTTGTTGTATATATTATTTCAGCATGGAACCCTATAGTATGTTCATGAATTGATTAACTCATTTTATGGACAGCCTTCCTTCAGTTTGAATTCTCTAACTGGTTTGGAAACTGATTCTTTGTAGACAAAAGAAACACATGGAAAATCATATTCTTGCAACCACAGATCAATTTGGGTATTTTGGCAGGCAAAAAGAAGAAATTCAAAGCCAGAGTAGAAGAAAGACTTAAAAATTAATGGATCACTTACTTCGAAGGCAAGCAGTTAACATTACTCTATGAGGCTGATAGTAACCCAGCCAGTTTTTTCCTGGATACTGGATTTGATTCATGTGTCTCTTAAAATACTGTTTGTATTTCATCTATTGAAAGATTAGGGAAAGAAATCATACCTATAATGTTTGAGTTGAAAACTTCTTACTAATATTAGTAGTATTCAAAGGGGCAGTTTAATGCCGATTTGACTTCTTAATGAACAGACATGAACAGGTATCATAGTTTTGCTTAGATTCCTGAATTCATGCAAATACCAGTAACCATCTCTAACTCTGCTTTTTTTCACATAAGAAGAATGAATGCTGCTGAGTGTGGTACTACCAAATAATACTGAGTCACTGAACAGAATGAAATGTTTAGAATTAGTACTCTAGAAAATGAGCATGAAGTTTTATTACTTGAAAATTATTATAGTTTCCATAGTGAAAAATGTAGAAGGATTGTAATACAGTTTGTAACATCTATAAAATGTTTTATTTTGATGGACCATTTTCTATGTTTTGAAATCAATGAAATACAAATGATTGGAATGTGATAAGAAATATGAATGGGGTAAAAACTTGAAACCTTTACTGCTTGAAGAAAGGGACTACTCAGATTTTCATGCCTCATGTTCTGAAATCTATTAGTAGCTGAAATGTAAAATCTTAATTTTCCTATAAGTTAAATGGTGACATACATGCAAAGGTAGTATCTTTTCTTTCTATATAAAGCTGCATGTGTATTATAAAAGCAGTTGCTTTCCACACTTTTATTGACTTATAGGTTCATAATTTTTTTTGCAACTAGTTTTGCATTAAAATACATGATGCCACAGTAATTGTCTCTGTTGTATGTATTTTCAAGGACTGCATGTTGCCAAAGTAATTCTGATTGTGCTTTCAAAAATCTCCAGTGAGGAAAATGTGGTGATAACAATACCTGCTTTGTGCTTTTGGAAGGAATACATATATTCGAGGATAGGAAGAGCAGTTTGTATGTGCTTTAGACCTGATTCAAGCACATTATTCAGTATAATAGTACTGGCAAGCACTGTTTTGCTATGTCCCTCCTGATTTACTACAGAACAGGAAATGAAAACAAAGATCAGTAATCTCCCCAATTTAAGTTCAATGCTAGGCCTTGTTAAATTCCTACCTCTTGTTTTTATGTAGGTAAGACAAGATATATAAAGGAAATACATGTTTCACGAGGGCTGTTTGATCTGAAGTGAGTTTGCTTTGAAATTATTTTTGCTTTTTGAAATTTGTCTACTTTGCTGTCTTTGCCTAGAGTACCTATAGTCCCAAGGCTGTTCTGCCAGCTGAGGATATCTCTACTGCAGCAGTTAGTGAATGTTTGATGCATGGACTGACTTTTTGACAATACACTTACCTTAGTGACCTACTGTGGACCTCCAAGTAAAAAACACTGTCCCACTCTAATATTCCACAAAGATCATCTGCAAAGTCTGGCTGATGGTGACCATGCATAGGAGCCAGTACGAAGTCTGTAATGATTCCTTCATGTATGGTGGTTAACCATTAGCAGTTACCAATTACATGTACATATACAGTGAAAGTGAAGCTAAAACTTTTTGTGGGAAAAACAATGTAAGAGTGGAAACTGTGACACAAGAAGAGTAAAGCTACACACCCATACAGAAGTTCTCTGTATCGTTTGATAGCTTTAATACAGAGAAGTGGCTGTGTGGAATAACAAACTGTTGTACCTTGAACTTAACATTGAATAAAGAATCCTCAAAACTAAAAAAAATGAGACCGTGAATAAATGAATAAGCAATGATCTGTCAGCTGAAAAGAAGCAATGGTAAACTAGGAAGAGAGAGAAAAATGAAGAGCAGTTGATGCTGAAAAACAAGGTGCCAAAAAAATCAGGGTCTGTCAGATTGGCACAAGCAATAATCCCTAGTTCCTCATTAGCTCCACATACAGTGCATGTTTTCAGAGTTCTTTGGTCCTACATTAATTTACAAAATATTTTGATAAACAATTTATTCTTTCCACAAGATGTGCCAGTGGAGACAGAGAAGGGAGGAAGCGATGTCTAGGAGCAGTCATGTAACAAAGGCACAAAATGCAACCAAGGGTTCTAAAAATTTACTGAAATGCGTTTCTCATATAATGCAATGATCAGATCAATAGTCATTATTCCTCCTAGGACTTCTATAGATCACCAAAGAACATAATTCTTTAACTTCAGCCACTATTTATATGTGATACTAATATCATAGAGGTAGTAAATGTACTTCATTCTTTTTATGCAGCTCAAGTGACATTGAGGAGAAACCGTGCAATTATCCAGCTGTACTGACACCATTAGGGAGCTTGTTCTGGATCACAGGTAAGTAAGATAAATATTTTGGCTTTGTGTATTTGTGTACAGAGCCTGTGGTCAGCAGTTGGTATTTGGCATGCAACTGCCTACTTTATCCATTTTTATGCACCAACTAATTTCCTTGATGTAGGGATTTGGGGATGGTGAAATAATTTCATAAATTATAAGCAAAAAAATAATCTGATTCATCTACTTCATTCTGGATAGCCACTGCATAAAACCTGTCAAAAACATATTGCTCTGGGTTCATCCCTGCTGCAGTTCCATTGATTACAGTGGAGTTAAATCAAAGATGAATCTGTCTGTTCAATTTAAATCTAATGATTGGTTAAAAAGTCGGGGGGAGAGCCCTGTCTAAATCCAGGGCTGTTTTATCCTTGTGTCAGCATTTAATTCCATTTGCATATAAGCCTATTTTCCTTCTCTAAATTTAATTTGTTAGAGCTTGGCCCTCAGCAACAACAGCAAAAACAAAGTAATTGCATGCACTATTGGGCAATGGTGCCAATACAGCATGTGCTATAAAAATGTCTCATGCAAATTTATAAAATGTAGGCATTTGTGACACTCTGCATGGTAACAGGTATCTGGATACCTGAAAACCCATCAACATTGAGCTTCATGGATATGTGACATCTAATAATACACATATGAAGAAGCCTTTTTAAAATATCAGCTGTTAATTGTGGCTGTTGCACCAAAGGAAATAAGATATCTATGTCTTGTATGACCAATAGGAACATTCTAGAGTTTCACTGTGATGAGATAAAACTGGCTGATGTTTAGTTCTCAGGCTGCACTAGATATCATCTGTGACTTTGCACAAGGTACTTTTGCAGGGTGACTTAGCAAGCTTGTTTTAAACTGAGGAGGAGTGGTTGGCATTGCCACAATATACCTTGTTTGTTTAGCTGCTACACTCCGCTGCTCTCATATCACCCAGCCTCAAAATACAGAGCCCCATCTTCCCTGAGACCTTTCACCCGGCTATTTTTAAATAAAAAGACTCTTCTTGTTGAACTTGACCTGATCAGCGGTCATTCCAATTCAGCTGTTCTTCCAAAGGTAGTGCTATCTGCCTTAAATTGATAGAATCCTTTATTCTCCTTCTCCCTATCCTAAATATGTGATTGCACCCAAAGGGGAAACCCTCAAATCAAAACATTTTGTAGGATTTTAGTTTTTATTTCTGCTTTCAACCCCAGCTTTTTCATCATACACTCTGATGCATTAAAACTAACCATGGTCATAGATTCTTATGTCTTGTCAATTTTGCACAACTTCATGATCTGTTGAGAAGAGGTCACTTCACTTTCATCATTTGTGGAAAGAAATGCCAAAGGGTAAATATATTGACCTGGGGCACTGTGCAATTTTATGCAAATAACAAAGCCTGGAAGAGAAGCCAGGTTTTCATTAGAGCTGCATGATGTGAGACTAAGGCCATGCTATACTTACCCACAGAGAGTGGAAAATAAACACACATCTTCCCACTTTCTGATTTCTGTGTTTAGAGAAATGAAGTTATTTCCTAATATATCAGATCTTTTTAATACACACTGTTCCTCATGTGGACAGGAAAGCCCACTATTACCTCTGTTACTTGCTCCCATTACCTCTTGATGCACTTGCAGCCTATCCTCAGTAGGATTAGAAGGCACTCAGGACCTTTCAGGAGGCACTTACCACTTTACAGGATTAGGATAAGCTTGCCTTTGATGTTTTTGTGATCATACCCATCTGTCATAACTGAACATTGTGAAGTAGGCTTTATTTTTATTTAATGTTCTAATTATGTTTAAAAGGTCAAATATAATTTTTTTTTTCAGTTTGTCTGCTTTTCTTTAAAAAATCAATGAGGATGTGTTGTTTTTCAATACATATGCTAACAGTTGAAAAGTAAAAAGTGGTTAGAATTGACAAATAAAGATGTGGTTTCACCTGATTTTAAGGTTTAACAATTGTACTCTATGTCACACTCCTTCCTCTTCTTCCATCCATATATTCATTACAAATGTCAGATAAGGCTAATCCCTCATGTGACATTACTACAGATGGTTACATTGGGGACTTAAACCAGATGCTGATAGTCTGGATAATCTGGATAAAAGCTGGTAACCTAAACCAAATTCATTTTGTGTATTACTCATGCTAACAGTTAAGATATATATAAAATCTTTATTACCCTTTAACACTTTACATAACTCTTTTGCTTTCCTCTTTTTATACTTTCAAAGTTGTTATTTCAGAGAGGATTTTTCTTCATCTCCCCCTGTCCTTATACCTCAGCTAAATTGTGTAATAAGATTTAGGGAGGGGAGAGACACTTTCTTGATAAGAATGAATACTACATTTATCCTTTGTTTTAAAATTCCCATTGGGTTGAAAACTGGCACTGGAAAGTAATTTACTTTCATGAAAAGAGGTTTAATGAAAGTATTAGAAAGTATTAGTAGTGAAAAAGTAACTCCCTTCTGTGCTTTTGAAGAGTCTTTGAAATTCAGTGTTTAGGGTGGGAGCTGATAGGGATGTCTTCTGCTGAGTGGCCCAGACCTCTGACTAGACTTGAATGTTTGGAACCCATTTTTCTGTCTATTTAAGAATAGTAATATCCTATCTTAGATGGGATTTACTCTGAATATTACGTATATGTTTATTCTTTCATTTAGTAAAGAAGTTTGTGTTCTGAACTGGGAGATTCACAAAGATTTGTTAGTCTAGGAAGAACTCTGTGGGTGTGTTAAGCAGCTAATTATATACGTGGGAAAATCTGTGACATAAACATACTGGAACCTTCCTTGCCCACCTATGGCTATTGCTAAATGCCTCCCATGGCTAGAGGAATTGGAGAGGAAGATACTAGGTTATTGTTTGTAGCTTAGTATAATGCTATTTTGGGCTATTTCAGCTGTATTATTTTTTATTTATTACTAGGTTTTGCATCTAAGCATGGAAGTATAGGAAAGTAAGTTTACCAAGCACCTGAGCCATGCAATTATTGTGTAGCTTTTCATCTGTTGCTTAGCACACTTGAGATTTAGATTAGGGTAAGCAACTTGAGCAGGTCCCCATACAGTAAATGATCCAAGGTCTAATCTGATCTCCCTTTAATCCAGTGAGCTATGAGGGCAGTGGTCTGGGGCATGGTTCATGGAGCATGGTTTCTGTGATTTGCTTTCTAAGCTTGTTTTGCCCCTAGTATGTACTACAGGAACAGGTAAAGAAGTCAAGGTCCCTGGTCAGCCAAAGCACGTGTAGTACTGAGATTTGAGTACTGGGATTTAATACAGCCTTCTGTTGCCAGTCAAAGCTCTCAGCTGGACAATTCTCATAGTCTTTAACAGCATATCCAGTAGCTAGTAATGACTACCTCTCTCAGAGTCCTTACTGTTTTACTGATTCTAAAACTGTATAGATCACACCACTGATTTAAATGAAGACAGTTCTATTGAAATCAACAGAACCCAGATAACTTACACCAGTGGAGAACCTTGGTCCTTCCCTTTGTGTATGGAATGATACAGCAGTGAAGTATACAGCTCACTGTGAGTCAAATAATTCTCAACAAGTTGCTGAAAATGTTTAGCAGAGCAGTCAGTCATTATGCCTTAGAGCATACTGCAAAGATATATGGTGAAACCTTCTGCATTGAAGGAGATGAGTAAGGACTTATTGTCCAGATATTTTTTATTGTTAATCTACTGTTATCAAATACCATCATAATTGTTGTTCATTTTGGGATCATAAACCTTTATAGTGGAAGAGAAGATAAATACTTTGGTCTGAAAGATTAGCCAGAGGAAGACAAATTATTGCAAAAGATGCGGAAAGGTGAAAGAGGTGAGTAATTACATGAATTATTGCAAGCAAGGAACCAAACTCTTATAATTATGTGTTTTTCAGGTTTTGGTGGGCTGATACACATTACACTAAATATTATAATTAATAGTGATAATGCTATTTTAGTGTTTGGGGTAATCAAAGAGTGGAGGCAGTAACTGGATCTAATTGATAGCAACATTTGACTAACTTTGACAATTGCTTTTTTAAGTGCATATTTTTACATTGTGACTTTAAACAGCAGCAGTTCCTTGATGATTTATTTTAGAGGCTTACTGAGTATGAAAATAGAGTAAAGTTCTATTATTGACCATATAGATGTGGTTGAAAGACCTATGCATGGGACAGATATTTTGCTACCATCTGTTCAATCTTAGAGGAAATGCCCAGTTCAGCAGAGCTATTTCTTTGCATGTTGTAGGCCTGGAAATGCCATTTCAGCACTATAATGTCTGATTCATCAAGAATGAAACGTCACTTTCAGAAATGCTGTTTAGTGGAGTGTGTATGTATGGAAATGATGTCCTGGTATAGAGAGGGTCCTGGGTTATGGGTATTTTATGATCCACATATCTCTAATTCATCTTTTGCTTTTGAAACATAACACATGTTCTAGCTGCACTGATACGGGTTCTTGCTTATTATAGTTAATGGATTATTCATCCTCTTTGTCCTTGACATAATCCAAAGTATGTGCATAAAACTCAGATCATGTTGCCCATAAAAACCAATCAGCCCAGAGTTCTTCTGCAAGGTGTTGAACATTCACCCAGAGCAGATGGTAAAGATAATGTTTAATAAAGAGTTAGAGGATTAGTTGGAACAAAAATAAGCTAAGAGAAAGGGATAATTTCATTTCATATGAAACTCCATGACATTTCATGTACCCAAGGACTGATTAAAATGATACCAAAAGCTGCTCTTTTTGGCCAGTTTGTCCTAATACTGACCCTGCTTATGTTGTCAGCTGCTGTATCTGCATGTGTTATTTTACCACTTTCAGAATAACTCAAAAGAAAGCTCTTCTGATTCTCCTGTGGTTGGCAAAAGTAATTCTTAATTAAATAGGAAGAGGAGAGATGACAGGATTCTGTTAAATGTGATGAATATATTTAAGCAACTGATACCTCAACTGAGGTTTAGAAGAAAAGTTTTATAGGTCATTTTGAACATAAATAAATTTTAAATGGTAGTTTTCATAATGTATGGAGTTAAGCTTTGGTTTGCCTTGAATATTTAGATGCTGAATGGAAAAGAGAGCAGGGGATAGTCGATAAATGATTTTCAGTCTTGTTTTAGGAAAATTTATTTTTGCTATCAAAAACCTAGCAGAGTAACAAAACCTATAGATTTTGCATATTGCATAACATTTGTAATGAATGTCTAGTTGTTCTTTAATAAGGCTTAATAATAGAAATTGAGTAAAACAAATCAGAAGCAAATATTTTACAGTTATGGTATTTCTGGGCCCATGGTTGTCTGCTATAAATTTAAGATTTATAAATCAGAATCTCTGACAAAGTATGTCAGGTATGGATGCTGCAGAAGCAAGTAAGTGGAATTTACTTCTTAATGCAGTGTCCTTTGTTCTGAACACAAAATTCAAATTATTTGAAGCTGTTCTCATAAATAAACACATGTTTTTTTAAGAAGACATTTTAGAATGGTTAGTGGGAGACAGAAGACAACTATTTCTTTTAATTGTTATGGCATAAGAGCAAAATAGGCTCAAAATCCAAGTTATTAACTTTCTTTCCTGAGACTCAGTGGTCACTGAAGCATAAAACCAGATGTGAACATCTCTAGACTCACTCCAGTTGAAGCTTAAAGCTCTGACCAGTCTTCAATGGTGGAGCTCTGTTAGCTGCTTCTGTAATGCAGGAAGACAAAAGTATTCTAGAATCAACATAATGGCTTTTGCACTGAACAGGGCCAAAGCCAAAACCTTTGAAAGGTTTGGTGGCTCGGGTACTATTGCGACCTAGTAGTTCCGGAATTCAGCTGAAATCTTCTCAAAATGTGCTCTGCATTTTCTAGTTATTTCCTGTGCTTAAGACAGTCTTTGGCTCCCTAAAATAAAGGCCTTAAAGTCATCTTCTCCTGCAGATTATTCCTAACTTAACTTATGCTCCTGTTGTTTCTCTAATTAGTTACTTTTGAAAATGTTTCATTGAGAACTTCAAACAGCTGAGTATATTTAAAACAGTCTGGGTTAACATAAAAATAGCAAGACATAGTTAAGAGTGAACTGGAAATTAATGAAGCCTTAATTTCACTGACAATAATTGTAAATATTTTATTACAAGATGCAGGTTTAGCTGACTAATGGTTGTGAAACAGATTACTATAAAACTTCTTTCCAAATTTCCTTTCAGTCTGCTAAATACTTGTCCATACTTCAGTGTAGCCATCTTTTGAAATCACAGTGGCAAGAATAAAGCTCAAGAAGTCTGTCAGCTGATACACAGTATCAGCATCAGATAGTGCAGCTCAGCAAGAAGAGAGGTTCATATCGCACAGCTGAGATGAGACATAGATAAGTCTAAAGCAAGTTATGGCTTTATCTCATCTTAACCTTGAACCAGATGCCCTTTCTAAAGCTCTCCCTTTCCCCCATCCCCCCATGTTTGTAGTGCACTACAGCTGTGCTGTAACAAACTGCTAGAATTAACAAAATTAGAGATGGAGAAAGGCAGCCTGAAAAAGGATATTTTTCATTCAAAACATGTTTCTTAAAGTGTACAGATAGAAATAAATTTATTAACTAGCTGAATTTTGAAATAGAACAAGAGATTTGGGTATAAAAGGACTTCTGTTTAGCACTTCATGTTAGTAGAATAATGATAGCAATGAAATGTATTGTGAAACACAATATTTTTAATTTAAATAATATTCCCACCATAATAAATCCCAGAAATTATGATCACTAGGGAGTGGGTAGGCGTTCTAATTCTTTCCCAGATGGTGAATGATTAATATACAAGTAATTTCTCCCAGCACTTGGAATGTTGTTCACCTTGTAAGTCCCTTCAGTTACTCACTCTCCAGCCTGCCAATTAGTGTGTTCACATCATCCTCACGTAACCCTTCACCCCGCCCCTAATCTGCATTTTTTTGGTCTTGGCAGGGAAATGTCAGAAAAAAAAAGCTTTGTTTTGATTTCTTCCCCTTTGTTTTCCTCAACTGCTGCCTTTTCAAAAGTTTGCAGAAATCAAATGTGTGGCTGCTTTTTTATTCCCATTTTATCTGTAGTAGTTTCCTAGCTTGCATTCTCCATCTCTAAATATCTCCTTTAATGGGGTCTCTGTGCTTCTTTTCTCACAAGGTGAACACTTTCTTCATTTTTCTGTCTGAATTATACACTTGTACTTCATTAAGAGATTTTTGGGTTTTGGTAACCTTGGGATAGGTGAGATCCTACCACTAAGCATACCACATTTTGGATGCATTTCTTGTATGCATAATTATTGCTTTTGACTTGAATTAATAAAAAATCTTTTTTTTTCTCTAAGGCTCTTATATTCAAATGCATAATCTCTTTTTTCATTGATAGATGCTTCTCTAAAAGAACGTTAAAGTTATGCTTGAATATCATGAGACAGTAATTTTTTTAACAGAAACCCCACAAATTATTCATTGGCCCAATGTAAGTCTCTCTGGAACACACCCTTGTGAAGATAATAACTGTGATGAAATGTGCTTTTCTCTAGCAATAGTTTTATTGGCAAATGTAATGTTTTGCTTCCTAGTTACATCAGTGAGTTTTAATAAGCAGATATCATGCAGCTACAAGAAACTATCTAATGATATTTCACAAACTGCTTTTCCCAAATGGAAAGACAGCCAGGAACAGCCAAAGTCATTGCTTTTTGTTACAAATATTCTTAATTTTTATCTCATTTTAGACTAGGGGATCTCCAGAATAACACAGTATACCTCATATGTCCAAAACTCAGAGTACAGCTAAACTTTCTCTTCCTCTCCAACTTCAGGGGTCCCTGCTGAAGATTTACTGTAACTGTCTTAGCAGGTCTGATATAAATTCATACCCGAGACAAATCTCAGTCTGTAGCTGCAGTTCTATATCCAGAAGTGTAACCACAACAACTTAGTTCCTGCTGTTAGATTATTGCTGCACCTGTGACTTCTGAAATTAGCCACAGCTGGACTAGCTGGGACCTACCAGCTGCCAGTGGGGAGTGGCAGTGTGCTCCAGGAACTCTCCAGCTTCTTCATCCCTGCTTCTGAATGGTAAAACAGCACCGAGGCAGGAGAAGGGCAGTGGCAAACTCAGGTTCTCTTTCCTCTCATAGGAAATAAACCTTACTGAGTTTAAGCTGAGTCAAAGCCATATTGTAACACTGCTTTCCAGATAAATGCTTACATTTCTGCATACTGCAGAAATATAATTGACATGCTCCCTTCTTAATTTGGAAGATCTCCCAATCACCTGGAAGTAAACTATCATTTTTTACCACTTGTGGCTTCTACTTTCTCCAGATATGCAAAAAAAAAAAAAGAGAAAAAAAACCCAACCCCCCAAACCTGGAGCAGAAGAAGAACTAGAAAAATTGCATTATAAAAAGAGATTTGAAAGGACTGGTGCTTTTTCTATCCAGCAAATAATAGTTTCTCTTAAAAAATGTACGTAACAGAAGGGAAGAGTCACCCTTCTGCTATGCTCTTCCTTAGATATCCTCTTCTGGAAAAGCCTATAGAAGACTAATGAATGATATGCTTTAAGGATGCCCTTCATTAGCATAATTAGAGAAGCGATACTGTCTTCTGCTTTCTTCTGAGACAGCACCTATCACCTGTCTTGGCTTGGCTTGCCTATGCAAGTCACAGAGTGGCTGCTGCTTTGGCCAGTGAGAACATGGAGAAGCTGGATACAGGAAAGACTGGATCCCCACGTTTTCTAGTAACATCATGTTTTTCAACTTCCTTTCTTAAAGAAAATACAGAAATTGATCCAGGTTTTCAGCAAAGAGTGGTAAAATACAAAATATATTCCTATTCCCCAGAGGTTAAATTACTGGGTAGAAAGGGTTATCTACTGCCTTGCTTGTTTGTATTTGCCAATTAAAGAAAATGAAAGGAAATGGTTTTTTTTTAAAACAATTCTATCCCCTTTTGAATGTGGGTAGATGTGTATATATGAAAATAAAACTTTTAATATTCTCAATGAATACAAATTCAAGTATAATAATTTTAATCTTTAGCAGATAAGTATTTACTGGGGATCCAGATTAATTCTATTTCCTCAGCTGTGCTCTTGTTGGTATAATGGAGCTGTTTGTGACATTAGGTGTGGTGGATTTGATTTTGCTTCAGGTTGACATTTCATGGCACTAAGTGTGAAAAATTACATCCTCAACAAAGCTTTCCTTGGAGGAGCTCTTGGAGACAATAGTAACACCTTCTCATGCTAATTGGAGCCTATGTGATGGCTGAGTGGCTGCTTCACTGTCCTTTTCGAGTCTTTGACACTTACCCTGTTGCCATCAGATGCTAAAGATGGAAGAGTAAAAAATGTAGAAAAAGGAGAACCAAAAGCGCTGCATATGGGTTTTGTGTACATTTAAGTGACATTATTGAAGCAGGTCAGTTTTCTTGCAAATCAAATGCAAATGAAATGAATGGAGGATAGGTGGAATAGGTATATCTATCACTGTTAGTCTGGACTAGGATTTCTTTCTATTGAAGCTACAGGAAGTCATGTAAGTAGGGGATAGTTTTCATTAATTTTCAATGTTTTCAAAATGTACATATTCATGTACATACATGGCTAATTGTCAAGCATGATGGAAGTTTGTAGAGACTGACTGACTTGTGAATCAAAAACTAGGCCTTGTCTTTATGAAACTGAGAGCCTTCAGTTACAAATCAAAGTAAATGAGGGCAAACTAAGAGTTAATGTATGTCAGGGTTGCTTAAGATCAAGAGTGCAGTCTGTCTTTTACAGAAATACTGATCTTATTGAGGCAAACTTTGGTGATACCAACACATGGCATTGCCACAGAGAAAAGATAAATTTAGATTGAATGATTTCTCAGTTAAACAGGGACCAACAGGGAGTTTATAATAAAACAATTTACACTCACTTTGGAATATGACAATGGCAATTTTTCTTGTGCTGAAAACAAACCATTACTGATGTATGTTTGTGACCCAGCAGGAAGTTTTCTAATGTAGACTCTTTCCACATCTATCCAGTAGCAGATGTAATTTGTCCAAGTTGTGTAGCAGTATATAATACCATGTATTATTACTCTTGTCACATTTCCCTATCATGGTGAAAAATTTAGATTTGTTAGGAATCCCCCAGAAGTGACATATGTCCTTCAGCCTTGAAAGTTTAGCTCTTAATGAATTAAAGGCTTAAATTCACTTGTCTGTTTTTAGGTTTCATTAAAAATATTTGTGGTGTAATCTCTGATTCTAAAAAATTTATCAGGTAACATTTTGACATATGTAATAGCAATTTTTCATTCACATGCTCTAATGTAAATCAGGAAGGGTTCCTTCTCAATACAGTAAATCAAAGTGAAAGAACTGACTTCCTTTTTATAGGAAATTTTAGTTGCATTTAAAATGCCTGATACTAGAAATATTTATATTACTTGTGGCTTATTTTAGCTGTGTAAGAGGAGGAAAGGTTGTCAATATATCTGATCTAAATCTGAGGTCTCAAATCTTTTTTTTTGTCAGTTTGGATACACCAATCCCATACAAGATTAGTACAGTCAGTAGAGCTTGTGGACAGAGAAATGCTTGTAAAAGCAAGTGTTCTCAGCTGATGTTCAGGATCACTTCAGGTCAGATGGGACTATTGGTGCTCCCTAGCACTGGGCAGAGACATTTCTAACACTTCCTTGCTGAATGGGATGACACTGATACAGCTGATTCTGAACTAGAGAAACAGTTGGCATTTATAAGCTTGGGATCTTGAAGAGCTGCCCATCTAAAGGAATGCTTTGGTTCTTTGGTATTGATGTGCACCATTGATTTATGGGAGAAAAGTTAGCAGAAATTGATTGTAAAGTATTGATAATTGCACTGAAATTTCTGTGCAGGCCCAAGAGGAACACATTCTTCTGATTTCTAGATTATATATAGCAACATCTTGATGCTATTATGATGATTACCACTTTGCAATTGGTATGTCTTAGCACAGGAACATAACATTCCTAATGAGATATAGCAATAATTTACCTGTCACAAAATGATCTTTTCCCTCAGAAGTGACAGTGTCTTACTGTTACAAATATGTCCCCATTGACTAAAGCACTAATGAACACAGGTCTAGCATTATCATATTAGATATTTATGCCATTTGATAATGCTAATGGCAATAGTACTTGATCTGGATCAAAACTATTCATATAGTGCATGAATCCTAGTGCATGAATAGTTAAGTTTCTCTTTTTTTCCTGGCACACAGAAGGTTTGAGCTACTCGGGAAATAGCTGGGGTAAATGAAATTTTTCAAAGGAGACGAGTTAAGCATAGCAGTCTTAATGTAAGTTTTTGTAAGCAATTCCTTTTGGAATCTCTGAGCCATTGTTCCTGTAAGGCTCAGTTTTGTACTCCCTCTTTAGGCTTTGAGCCCACAGATTTATGTGGGATTAATTTTAAGCATGCAGGCCCGTAGCCTTCAATATGCACATGTGCATGCATTTTCAGAAACAGAGTTGTAGGAGAGATTCCCATTTGTTTTGGTGGAGTTCTGCCTGAATGCAGTTTGAACTCTTGTGTTACTAAAGCCATTCTTTGACACTCCAGTTGGACTGTTGTAACTAGAGAGAAGTTAATTCAGAGACAGAAATGTGTATTGCAAGTTTTGTTACACTTACCACAGGAAAACTGTTTTCTTTCTGCTGAATTTCCTTAGTGATGTAGATTTAAGTTTACTTCATAACACATGGAGTAGCTGATATGTAGTTTAATGTCAATACTATGTGAATTCTATACTGTTGCTTCTGTATTATTTTGCTTCCTGTGAGTGTGATTGAAGAGATGGTACAAATCTTCAAAATACATATTGTATGTGTAGTGATTTGCATAACTGTGAATGATTTTATAACCATTCTATCATTTTTTAAAGTACTGTATAGTGTGGTATTTCTTTGCTGTGTTGTGAGTTCTGGTCATTTTCTTACAAAATCAATGAGGATGACTTTCAATACTTGAATAGGGTAAAGCTACTGACCAGATGTTAGAAGTGTGTTTGAACTGTGCATATAGCTGGTCAAAACCTAATGACATTATGTAGCTCAAACTTCCAGAATTTGAAAGTTAGTTTTTAATAAATATTTTAAGATTAAGGTTACTATTTTAACATAATACCATGACTCCTGCATATGGGTTTGCAGGATTTAATGGAAACCTGGGCTTCAAAATGTTGGGTTATTTTGTGGTAGTGCTGCACTTACTGGCATGAATCTAGATGTTGCAGTATCTGAATAAAACTGAGGTTTGAGGTGAAAGAGAATCTTAAGATGCAAAATTTGATATATTTTGTGAGTGGTGCATGAAAGCTTGTGAGCTACTCTTCAGCAGTGCAATGTCTTTAAACAGGTAGAGGGCAGAGATTGCCATCGATAATTACAGGACTTTAAACACATGGCAGTCAATGCACCAGAGTTCCAGTGTGCACTTCACCTACAGGACTGGGTATGATTTCACTAGAAACATCTTCCCCACGTATTTTCTGTCTGAATGAAGAAAATGATGTGAGTGTGGTTTCGAGCATTTACTATTCGGAGACACATGCTTGCTCCAGCTATAGCCTATCTTTAATTAGTGGGACTGGTTTATATTATGTCACTTAAAAAGTACTTTAATTTCAGAAAACATTGAACGGGCTTTACCTCTATCAGTACTATCCCAATATGTTGCTTTTTAAAACTAGAAATGTTTAAGGATTTCTGAAAATTCATGTGACTGGTCCTAGGCTGTCACACTGGCTCCGTTCTGTAGCAGCAGAATGCAAAGTTAAGCATGCAAACCTGAGCCATGAGATGACACCAAGTACAAATCCATATGAAGGACTGGGGAAGGAGCACAATGTGAGGTATTTGAGGTGGTTGATAGGAAGTCCTCTTGGGTAGCATTTACCTTTTTCCCCACATTTACATGCTAACATTAAAAGTGTTGATGAGATAGAACATAGTCCAGGATAGGTCATATGTCCTTTTAATCTATAACAAAATACTGTAGTGTTGTGTATCTCCATCTGTTTTAGTATTGGTTTCCTACAAGGAACTTAGGTCAGGCCAGCTTACATCTGATAATTTCTGGATAATACTAAAGTAGAATAGATTCAACCTTGTATCACGGAAGTGAAAACCCCTATTTATCTGTGCCTTGACCCTCCATCAGCAGGGTTTATCCAGGATTAATATTTTTACTAAAGGCATTAGAATCACTTGAATAATTCTGATATAAACTAAGTTTGGATCATCTTATTATAACACTTCATCAGCCAGAGTAATGTGATGAAAAGTGTAACTAGTCACTTTGCCTGGGAAGATTAGGACACTACTTCTTTAAAGTGACTGGAAAACCTCTGATACATGTGAGAAAAAGAAAACATATTCCATTTTTACTGAAATATGCAGAGAATCTTTAAACTGCTAAAGTGGTCCATTATTAATATTGAGCAAATATGTACAGAAAAAGCATACAGAAGGTATGTAATATAAAGCAGATGCAAAATATTTCTTCAGTAGTATTACTTGAGTATTTTCTGTTATATGACCATATTTGTATTTGCTTTGTAGGCAAAGCATTTTCTTTTGAAAAAAAAAAATCACAACTCATACTTGACATAATTTCTGATACAATAAAATGAACATACCTTTAAAATGCTACATGGAAATAATTCCTTTACAGCCCCCCAAAGGGCGAACTTCAGATAGCTGAGGAAGAAAAATTAAATGCAAAAGTGCATCACTGCCCCAAATGTTCCCTGTATTTGGGTACTTAGTCTTTTGGTTCTGATATTACAAGCATGTTGAACCAATCCACAGACTACTATCTAGCATGTAGACATGAACTATCTCTGAAGTATGTAACATTTATGCAAAAGCATAAATGTCAGAGTTAATTAGCAAAGTAGGTGCCACAACAATTTTACATCTGTAAAAGCTGATATAAATTAATATTTTAATGATGTAATGATGTAGACTAAGACTCCTGTGGCTTTGAAAGTGCCTATTGAAATAGCTATTGACAAGTTCTTTTATGTACTCAGTGTACTACCCGCTCAGCAGTACACTGTCATTTTAGAGTAATTGCCCAGCAAACTTTTAAAATGCTGTCACAAAAAAATTGCTAAAACAGAGGTAGCTCTTTAATTTGTCTGTCACTTTTTCTGTCACTCCTACTGCACTTTATGTTGAGTGCAAGTTTAGCTGTCACATTTGAAGTTCTTCCACATATGTTTACAGATTGGGTTGAAGCCATGTTGCCAATTTGTCCTGCAATGTTAAGGAAAGTTTTAAAGAAAAATATTTTACACACACTTCTATTACTTGTACAGTTTAATATAGAAGATTGGGAATTATTTGTTCTGTAGTTGGGGAAACTATTTTGGATTTGTAAAACAGAATGAATTTCACTCAAGATGATGATTTCATAGGAGAATGTGTGTGTGTTTATGCGGTTATTTATATAATACAGCTGCTTAAGGCTGGTCAGTAGTTGGTGTTCTGTCCAGGTACAGGTTCTTCAAATGAAGATTTTCTGTTCATAGAAGTTAAAAAGGCTACAGTGGGAAGTTTGAGAACAACTTACCTCAGACTTCAAGTGGTCAGGATGCTCAGCTGTGATGTGAGAGAATGCTAAGGGAAGAACTAGAACATGTCTGTGTGCACTGTATTTTGTAGTGTTCACTGATTTATTCAGATAAGAAACAGTAAAGTATCTGGAAGCTTTGAATTTTCATGAGATGGGAAAACTTTTCTTCAGAGTTCTAGATCCAGGAAGTTTCCTGTGCATTAGCTATTCTTGTTTGATGCTTGAGGCAAGAAGGCAAAAACATAATACAATTTTTTGTACCTTTTCTAAAAGATTTTATTTTCTGCTTGCTTTTTTAGGGAGGCCCTTCCAAGCAATAAGATTCCATGTTATCTCCCAGGGCAGAGTAGAGGTATAAGGCAGCTGTGTCAGACAGCAACTTCTGAGCCAAGAAATGGGGAAGAGTTGCTTTAAGGCCAAAAGATAGTTATGCACTCATCAGACTTCCATGCAGTTAGCATTGTATTTTGCTGGATATTTTGAGATCATGAGCAAGGTGTAAGAGGAACTGAGTCTGTTATCCTTCTTTTAAAAGGAACTTAGCTGTGGCATATATTGCAGACTCAACAATTGAAATTGAGTGTAAAATTCTGAATTGCAGCAACTTGATCAGCTAAATGCTCTTACTGCTAGAAAATGGTTTGTGCTGTCTGAATACCATCACAATTGGAAACTGTATTAGGAGGAAACAGCTGAAGTTCATTATCACATGAATCACTTTTTGTTTTCTTAGTCCTTAAAAAGACTTTTCATATTAAGCCTTCATACTTTTTGAGGGTAAAATGATAAAGAAAAAATTACTCTTTACAGGATTACTTTTTGATTTCAATGAAAAGAAAGTTATATTTTGATTTTCACCATCATTTAATTCTCTCTAATAAATTGTTACAAAAGTAAAAATTAATAATAAAAAAATATGAAGAGCCAGGGATGATTTATACATTTAAGTGATGGAAAAAACCCTTCTTTTAACATACAGAGTTACTAACAGTTTGCACATTTGACTGTAGGGGGAGTGAATATTCATAATAGGAGAAATTTCACATTATGAAATGGCAGTAGTTACTGACAATCTGTAGATATCAAAGAATGAGCACTGGCACATTAATAAGGAACTTAAAAGCAGATCCACAGTCTAACATCTTAGGAGCTATAAAACTACAACTTTTACATGAGTCATATGTTTGAACTCCAAACTATCTTATAAAATTTAGCTAGAACACATTTTTCTTGACACAAATGAGTATATTAATTTCCATAAGATATTATCTCTTACCATATATTTAATTCAGATTCTCTTTCTACTCCCACTAAAATAATTGCTTACAATATATTGACTTGATTTTATATGGCTAATTAGAGCAGTGCATGGAAAAAAATAGGTTTGCAGGTAATAGTGAAATTAAATATGTTAATCTGTAGCTCAGTGCACACATTTTGTATGAGCTTTAATTTGCTATATAAATTACAGTTCTGAGTTTATAAAATGCCCTTGAAAGAATGTCCTATTTTTTGAATACTAATACAACAGGGAAACAAATATACAAAACTTTTAGCTATAGGCTATATTTGCATAAATGAGGATAACTAGTAAATCTAAACATCCAACTGCAGATATGCTTTTAAAAGATATTCTACAAAATAGTTGTTAGGACTCTGTATATAAGATTTTCACTCAGTGATGTAGCAGCCCTTCATAATAGGCAAGTACATTTTGAACAATGAGGCATAAATAGTATAATAAATAGGCTGTGGTTTATCAGCTAGAGCACAGAACAAGTATTTCAAAAAGCTCTGAACTCATTTCTCTGTGAGCTAGTAGTAAATATCTCCACTACTGGTCTGCTTTACAAGTTTATTCCAGAAAAAGCTGGTATGGCTCCCAGTGTAGCTGCCCAGTGCAGTGTGTGTATTTTGTGACATGACTGCAGTGACACGTGCTATTCTCCACATAGATTCTGGTAACCTCAGCTAAAAGACTGGTAATTTCAGCCCTTTCAAAAAAATCCTCACTGTTTAGAAAACTCTCCATCCACGTGAATTCAGTTAAGATTCACTAATGATAGAGAGAAGGCAATTACAAAATTTGTCATGCAGAGTATGTCCCAAATTCTGCTTACAGTGTTTTGTTAAAAAGGGCAAAGGCATATGCATGGCAATACACTTTTATGCTTTTTTCATAGGATGTTCAAAATATTCTCTCTTGTTTAGGCAATGGCAATAAATTGGGATCAAATCCTTAAATGTGTACAAGAACCTAAATCCTTTCTCTATCTGGCTCAGGACCAGTATCTCTACAGGAGTTACACAGACACATGTTGTGCAATGCATAGGAAACATTGCATGGCATTCAAAATGCATCCCTGAGAATGTTTATTTTGAAGCAGCATCCAAATTCATTTTTATTTCCCATGGCTCTGTATCAGTAATCAAGATCCTGTATGCTCTTGACAGAACAAAGCATCACTGGTCAGAAAGTTTTTGATGAATCTATGACTTAGACATTTAATAGTGTTAGAGTACTAACATTCTGGCTATATTTTATTGCTTCCTTTACCATCTAAAGAGGCAGCAGTATGCTCTGAGTCTTCCCACTAGCTTCACAGTAGAACAGAAAACTCAGAGTTAATTTAACCTCCAGACTGTCAAAGTAAAATAAACATTTTTTAAAATGAAAATAGCTAGTCAGGAATAGTTCACAGTGAAGAACTTCATTTTTTATTCATTCTCTTCATACAAGGTGAAGATCATACAAGTGAATGCCTAATATTGTTCCTCTGAGGGAGTGTCATTGAAAGTATCACACAGAATTAATGGTTTGATGATGCTGAACAAGCCAGAGAAAATTGCCCCAGAATGTTTTTTAGTGACACTACTGTTTTTGGATAAAGATTTCCCCCTTGGATTTTCTTCATTCTATGTAGTGCTGTTTGTGCAATTAAATAGTGAATTTAACATTCTGGCAAAATAACTCTTTAACATCAGCTTTCTAATAAGATTATTGCGATTGTCCATTGCTCCTTGATGTTATATGGAAGTTAGAATAGCATGACAATAAATCTCCTTTACTAAAAGAAAAAAACACATTGCATAACCAAATGTCACCAACTATGACTAAATATGTGACATATGAGCCCTAGTTAGGAGAATTGGTAGAAGAAATACAGTCTCTAGTGATACTTTCATCAATCTTTAAGCCAGGTCAGAAGTTTATGTGACACCTTTTTATCTGTCTTCTCCATTACTAATCTAGGAAGAGCTACAGACTAGAAAATAAAAAGGAACATTTAAAATATGAAAATTGACACAAAAGTCAACTTAGACAATATAATGGTGTAAGGTTTGAAATCTCCCATAGGAAGAAATCCAGCCAAAAAGTATAATAGAAGTCCTGTCAGTGGGCCAATTTTGAATTTTTCTTTTTTTTTAAATATGGCAGAACACTTAGCTGAAATCTACTACCAGTTAGCATGGAAGACCATCATACACAATTTCAAGATGCAATGAAAAAAACCCAGCAAGAATGGTCACAGAAACCTTGTTTCATAGCAAACACATTGACAGGTTAACTGTGACTATAGAGGGAGACATGGCAGCTGAATGATAAAAAGAGTACAAAAAGTCTAACACAGCTTCCCAGATTGATTTAGCCTATGAAGACATTGGCTGGATTTACTGAGAAGCTCTGCAGATAAAACCCACAAACTCCACTTAGGAACAGTAGAAATCAGGGGTGAAGGAAGAATGAGCCTTAATCCTTTCGTCCCAGTGCAATGAGAGCTCATCCAATCTGTACTAAGAGCAGTGTAATTTTGCTTCTGCCTGAAAACTGTCAGCTAAGACCAAGTGCAACTTAAAACGGAACAATTTCCTGCAACAGTTGCTAAATTCTGTCAGTCCTTCTTTGGAACACTGGGGGACAAAACCAGGGATATGCTGAAGAGATGTATTTTAGGATGCTATTGGGAGAGTGTCTATGGAGATGCAATACTGTAATGTTTGGTGAAGCAGAGCATGGGATTCATAGGCATTCTAAGAATGGGAAAGCAGAGGAAAGGGAGAAAGGAAAAAAAACCTCATTAATAAAAACTGTTCCTGCTTTTTAAAATCTTATGTTTATTCAGATATTGCACAGTCTCAGTATCTCTGAATTAGTGTTTCATTGAGGTGAGAACTGAATAGCATTTTTAAACAATATTTTGGATGGAAAGGCAAAGAGTTAACAATATATTTATTCCTCTTCAAAGATAGAAAATACCTGAACTTAAACATGCAGAGAATAGCAAACTACAATCTTCTTTCTGACCAAAAGTGCTGTAGGGCATCAAAAACAATCACAACACTTGCATCTGATACAGAATCCTTTTAATTAGTCAACAAAGGTCAGGTCTTAAGTCAATGCACCAGAGTCATTAGACTAGACTGGACTGGACTAAATCTAATTATTCCCAGTCCTACTGTCAGACAAAGATGTTTTGATAATGACTTCTAACAGAGTAACAATGATAGTGCTCAAAAAAAGGAGGAAATAAGAGATGATTCTTCAAATAAAATCAGATTTATATCAAGATTTATTATCTTCTGAGAACTGGAAGTACTTAAATCAATCAAACATCTGCTTTTTGATTGTGAAAATCTGTGACTACTGTCCTACTGAACTTCTCCATTTCTTCTTATAGGAAGGGATATTGTCAAAGCCAGCTGACACAGTTTTCAAACTCACAAGGCACATCACTGCATTTAGCCTCTGCTGCAGTCTTTTTTCACGCACTTTGACACTCACTTTTACTGTTGAACTCATTTTACACAAAATAATGAATTGTGATACTGAGGCTACAGAAGTAATTGTGAATCTGTCACACATTGCATCCCACCTTTGGGCCTTGGCTGAAAGAGAGGTCTGTCTGGCACTGGGGAAAGACAGAATGGAGAGAATCTTGCCTTTAATTCACTATTTCTTTCAACCAGTTTTTAAAACAGAAATTGGAATGGCCATCTGCCTTTTTTGCCGAAACTCCCACTCGTGCTCTTCCAGCTTTAACATTCACATGGAATGAGGTTTTTCTGATATCACTTGTTTTTGAAAAATACAGTAAACCCCTAAATTTTGGGGTTTTAAAAAATCTGGAAAATGTATTAGTTAAAAGAATTGGAAATATTTTTTAAAAAAATCCAACAAAACAAACCCAGTAGTAATTATGCTAAGTACTGTCAGTATGATGACATACATGCAAATACTTCAGCTGTGACTGTGCTACATAAATTCTGGAGTACATGATATTTGAATCATCAACATGTAGTACTCTGATCTAGCTGCTAGCAAATATAAATTTTAAATATCAAAATGTTGCAATATAAGCGTAAGAAAAGTTTTCAAGTGATCAAACAATTTTTATGAAAATTAAGTTAAAAATTAAGAAAACTTTACCTCAAAACTGATCTAAAACCCCAATAATTCCATTTCTGTTTGAGTCCTGATATGCTTGATATCAAAGTCTAAATATTTAGCTGTTAAGAATTCTATTAAATCCTCCTTACGATTGTTGGATCAAACCATGAAACTTTCCTTTTGATTTTGGTTTTCCCATCTTTCAGTGATTATGAAAAGTGGTATACCTGTATGTCTGGATTCTGTGCAAAGCAGAATTGTTCAGTGGAATTACTATTTTTGCCTAGATATTTTATTGTGAAAACACAATTAATTTCCGTTTAATTACACATTGCAACCTAACTATAGTAGAGCTATTTGAGATTACATTTTATCAGAAAACATTGATCATTGATGAGAAAGTATTGAATATGCCAGTTTTGAATATTTTTTGACGAATTTCTAGGCTGGGCTGTGGTGAAAGGATGGAGATGTATAAGCCACAGAGAAATGCAGGTTCAAGTATCAACTCTTTTGTGCAAAAGAGTCTCATCAAGTTCCCTTTCAGAATCACCTCTGATCTTTGGCAGATGATTTTGGCCCAAGAATGACTGATGATGCTAAAAACAAGCCTCAGCTCCTGAATGAGTCTGTAGTTTAGAACAGGGATGAAAATATCCTTTTGCCTGCCATCTGGGACATACACTTTAAGCCCGTTCTCTTTATCCCATCTCCTCTGTGAATGCTCTGAGCACTTGGTGTTGACTTCCAGTGCCTGTGGCCTCTTTCCTTCTTTTCACTCAGGGCAATCATGGCATAATCAGTTCTGCTACTGAACCTGACCTGGAACATCCTTCAGAATGCAACTCTTGTCCATTTCTTTCCTTCATCTCCACGTGGAATTAGCAATACATATTATGCAAATGACAACATCAATTTTTGTTTTTTTGTCATTGTGGCCCTTTCATTATTTCACATCTTGACAGTCATCACATCCTTTTGTTGACTCAGAATTTCATCAAGTTGGGAATAGAAATAAGATCAACCGGAACTCTTCCATCTGCTGCTTTGACACCAGTTTGAATGTAGCTCAAGTTGTGAGTGACCTTAAGGTCTGCTTTAAACTCACATAGAAGCCAACTCATTATAATAGCTAGCTTTGACCCCAAATACATCATGTCTATCAGAAATCAAATCCAAAGTTACATTCATACATATTTTTAAAATGTAGTTTCCCTTATTAGTGGCATCTTTGACTCTTACATTTACAAATCCCTTGGGCTCAGGATCCTGAGTCCTGTTCCATGGTTGTTGTACTGTTTAGTGGGAGGACTCTTGGTTCATACAAAACTGGTTTATGTTCCTCAGTTCTCCCTTGGCTCTTGCCTGTTTTGTGCTTATGTGCAGTGGATGCTGTGCTTTGCTCCTACACAACCAAAAGGAGAACCCCTAGGTTCAATGGCAAAGTTGCTGAATTTGTAACTCTTCTAAGGCTGCCCTGACTTACGCTGGGAAAGGAATTATTCCTCAAGTATTAGAAGAAAATAAAAAAAGGATAGAATTAAAAGCTATCTTCCTAGCTGCAAAATATAGATTGTATTCTGCATAGTTGGATCTGTCCCTATCTCCCTAATGAAACAATTGCCTACATGCAGAACAACACAATCAAACCTTTTTCTTTCTTGCCATGCAGGTCTGTGGGTAGCCATCAAGCTCATGAAAAAACTGCTTATTCAAGTTTGAATGGCTTAACTGCTTTTGTATGTACTGAATGCAATTTGCCCATGAGATCTTTGTATTAATTATGATATATCAAACTGTATTTCATTTGTATATAGTGCTGTACATAGATTTAATAACTAGATTTAAACACTTGTTTAGTAACAGTGCAAAAGGAAGGATGAAGGGGATGTGCTTGCCACAGAGGGCAGACAGTTTTCTTTATGTTTAAGGGATTGAGGTAGTGTTTTTTTCACCAAATTAAATAGATGGAACTGCAGCTTAAAAATTACCATAAACAGGAGAAAATGATGGTTTTTTTTTTGTTTTTCACTAGACTGATATAAAAGACTTCTCCTTGGAGTGTCTAGTATTGAAGTTTCTATTTTGTGATGAAATATGTGCCCTCTACTTCAAACAAAGTCTAGGTTGTTAAGGTGGACTGATCCATAATTTGAGTAAAAGAATTTGTGCAATGAAAATAGAGAGCATCTTGTACTTTGGCTATAAAGCACTTAAATATTACATACAGCGAAAAGTTCTCATTCAATGAAATTGTTTAGTGGTCTGAGAGATCACTTGTTTAAGGCAACTGAATAGTAAACGGTATCTACAGATACATTTTGGGGCTTGATCCTATAAATAGTCCTATGAATAATCCCAGTAAAGTAATTTCTTCCTAAATGATTATTTCTAAACGCTTTAAAAATGTGTAGTGGCTGTATTCTAAAAAGATACTGCTTTTTTGGAATATTTTCCTGTTTCCAATGCATAGTGTCCACTGCCAGCCTACGCATCAGCTTCAGGAAGCAGCATAACTGTTTTCTCAATTATTTTTCTTTTTTTTTTTCTTT
>VZRX01017342.1:52702-94979 GCA_013398075.1 Notiomystis cincta | reverse complement strand
GCACGGACAAAAGGAGGGGCAGGGGCAGGGGCGGGGCATGGCCAGGTGCAGGGCCAGGGCCGGGGCCAGGCTGCCGCCTGCTGCCGGCCGCCGCGCGGGTAATCACGCGTCCCCCCTTCTGCTGATTTGCAAGAGCAGATTAATCAGAGCGCGCGGCTTGATGAAATTTGCTGTTATTGTGCCCATTTTTAGAAACATCTTTTATTATCTTCATTATTCATTTACAGGGGACCGGCATCAATTATGCAAATGAGTTCACAGACTTTGCAGATTACTTCATTTGCCGCTATTGTTTGTGGAAATTTAATTATTAAATATTATTAAGCTTGCGTTTTCTTCAATTTTCCGAGGCTTAGTTTCATTTGATTTTTCCTCCAGCTGCTCTCGTTTCCTTTCAGTGCCAAAACAGCTCCTCATCAAAGCAGCTCTGGCATGTGAAGACCAAATAAAATCTCCTCAATTTAATAATTTTGATGTTAGTCCCTTGTTCTCAGCTGCTTGCTCAAAGCAATGCAGAGAGAAACGCAGAGCACATTCAATTTAATGAGTAGAAATTGAATTCAAGTTTGTTCGGAATTGACTTCAATTAAGCAGAGTCTTAATGATAAATTAATCTCTTTTCTTTATTCCCTAGAATTTGTTTTTCAAAGTAGGAAATTGGACTACATTGAAAGACCAAATAAAGAATACCAATTTTAACTAGATTATGGAACCGATAGCAAAATTTAATTCTTTATAGTAACGTACTTGGACAAATAGCATTCACTCTATGGCATGTATTATAATTTATATTCATTGTTACCACTCACACTTTCATGGCATGGATAAAATGGCAGTTGAATTAAATATGGGCCTGTAATAGACTTCAGAGTTTTAATCTTTATTAAGAAACTCTAATTGAATGCATAATTAGCTTTTCAGGGTCTAGGAAACTAGGTTTAATATCTATGTGGGCTGAAAACATAGATCAGGCATTTTTTTTAAGAGCATTTTTTATGAGTTTATTTTTTAGGAGAAATTATCTTGTTACATGGCTTGTATAAACCCCCACATTTTAACTTCATTGGAAGAAGCTACGCATAGAGGAGCGGTAGCAAGATTTTTGTGCTCTGAATGCCCAAAGACAGCTCTTGCATTCTGGGGCGACAGTGGGTCATGCAACCTTCTTTCATTGGAACAAGTCAAGGTAGCTTGTGCCTGTCCCCGTTTGAACACACAGGTGCAACAAGTCATTGCTTTTGAATAGCACCGTGCCTTTTTCCTTCTATGCTACAGTTCTACCATGCTTAGACACCTTAGTATCATTGTTATTTTCCTCTGTGTTATTCTTGTGGTATGACCACCATAAGCTCTATATTTTTGCTATTTCAGAGAGCAAGCCATTTTTTCAAGAGTGGAGAGTAATTTGTGTGCCAGCTCTAGGCAAGTGATCAAGCATCCTTATGATATCCTTATGATATCTTAAAATGGCCATCTCATGCCATTGGTAATTTATGAAAAATTACAAATTCAGGGTGTGTCAAATTCTGTGCATTTTGTTTTCAGTGAAGAGAGTGGGTTAGTTTGGCTAGCTGAGGAACATTCAGTCTTCTGTGGTTCCCAGACACTGGGAAATATAAAGCAAAGGTATATATTGCTTTTTAAATAAGAAGTAATAAATTGAACAATTTCCGTTAGACACCTTTTACAATCTGCATTGGACTTGTGAGCACCTCCCACTGTGTGTCCAGCACTGGTATGTTTCTGTTTTCCTAGAGTTTCCTGTTATGTTTTCTTGGTGTAAAGGGTCAAGGGCCTGTTAACAGACTCTTTGCATGGCACACAACTGAAAATATTTATTAAGGCAACGTTTATTTTTACAGATCTGGGAGATTAAGTTTTACTGCCTTAAGGATACCCAGGTTCCAAAGATTTGCTTCAGTTTTCTGAATGTGTTTTTCAGTAAATATCCATTTGGAAACGGGAACCAGCTTTCTCTGGAAATGATAAAGAACGGTTTGTTAGTCTTAACTTCCTGTATGTTTTGGGGATATGGTTTGGTGGTGAACATGGTGGTTCTGGGTTAACAGCTGGACGCAGTGATCTTAGAGGCCTTTTCCAACCTTAATGATTCTATGATTCTATACTTCAGAACTGCAGTTATTTAAAAAGAGATGAAATTAATGTTTTTACAAGAAATTGCAGTTGCAGCAACATAGCTGTGTTGTTCCATGTAGAAATCAGTTCCTCTGTTCCAGTAGACATAGACCAGATTTATAAAAACACTGGGATGCTCTGGGTCACAGAAAGCTTCGTAGAGGTGAGAGATGTCAAAGCTCCATCAGTCTTTGCAGCCTACGTGTCCGATTGAACCTGGGTCTAGGGATGACACTGTAGGCATCACACACATGAGCGTTCCAACAACTGATTACATTATAAAACATCTACAAAGAAGTCATTGAGATAGTGTTCCTGTTAGAAATACCTACACTGTAATAGCACTGTGGTACTCCATATTCCCTTGTATATCACTGATCCTCTTATCAATTTCTTCAGTGCAAAAACATTAAAGGCTTTTATTGCATATAGATCTTACAAGTTCACTTTAAGGTCTGACCATTAAACCAAGCTGTTTCCATCTATTTGTCATCATTTGCTGTAATGGTTCTGTAGTTTGGTGCCTGCCTTCTGCAGTCCCAGTGTTCTCTGATTAGACTCCTGTGGACACCTGTGCAGATCATACTGCCATCTTTTCCTTTCATCTGAAAAAGCCCTACAGGGCCCTATATGTGGTACAGTGAAACAGTTTCTCAAAGTTACTTGTCTTATGTACAAAGGAAGGCTATATGTCAAAACAGCTTTTTTTTTTTTAAAAAAACTTAAACTGACTTTCCCCCTTTTCACAGCTGAATCTGATCTTGGTAAGTGTGTCCTTTCTTTTGCCTAGTACATTTTCCTGGGAGATTTGGCTTTTTTGAGTCTCAATCAGGCAGAAATGGGATGACTCCATAAGCAAAATTCAGCCAAAGCAGTAAGTTTCTTAGAGAGGAAAAGAGCCATAAAAACACTTTCGTCTGTAAGTACATTCTGCATCTGATCACAGCAATATTGTGCATGTATTAATATGCCTTTTAAAACAGAAAAGTGAATGTTTTTACAAGAGACATTTGTGTCAATTTTGGCTATGCTAGGGAGTATAGTTACTAGCAGATTATCTAGCCTAGCTAGAAGCTCAAGCTCTCAACTTCTCAGAGAAGGGTGAGGCAAGATACTGTAAAAGGAAATAATTTGTTTCTACAAGAAAGATGAAAGGGAAGAAAAAGATCACCTTCCTTAAATTATCTTTTACCAATATGGAGGAGGTCTGGTTTGTTAGTATTTACACACCTACAGTGAAAAGAATGTCCCACTTGTGACAGGACTATAGTTATTTTATACTCTGAGTTTATTTTCTGGAGATTTCAAAATAATACATTTCTTATGATCAAGATTTTAGAGCTTTCTTTAATCATTCTTACTAGACAATATTTTTTTCAGTGCTGCTCCTTTCTACTTTATTTTTTTTTCTGCACGCTCCTTCAACAACCCTGATGGTAAATGCATGAGGCAAGAGTAAGGTTAAGTATTCAAAAGGTAAGAAATGTCACACTTATAAAACTCCTCTAAGAAGCAACTCTTGACTACATTGTCAGCTACTGTGTCTGAAGTACAATTATTATATCACTTCAGATAATGCTGCATTTTGTGCTGTTGAACACTTTGTATATGCCAAAAAATCTGGCAAATCTATTATCTATCTCAGCTTTTCAATGTGCATGAGCCAAAACTGCATTCATGACTACTGCAGTCTCTAACCACAGATCTCTGTTCTGTTCTCATGGTCAAGGGCAAAGCATGGATATGCTGATCTACCAACATCTGAGTACTTTCTAGTGAATAATTCTGTAAGTCACAGCTGCTTTGCAAGTTTATTCTACATTACAGGTGTGATTAGCCAAATTTTAAGCCTGGCAGAGGATCTGGGTAGCTATATTTAATTAACTGTCAAGGACAGACAAAGCTGTATTCTGGATGTATTTTTAATTTTCCAAGATTTGAGAAAACATTCTAGAATTTTTTTTCAGCTGTTTATTCACTGCTTTTGTTGGTCATGGGCTGTCCACTGTTTTGCACAGTTTAACTGTTTGTCAGATTTATCAGTTGGTTTAAGAACATTGTGAGATGTGACTTGCATTTGTAGGGTACCTGTGCATGCAGCTAAGTTAGCTTCAAAGTAAAATCTCATCTCAAAATTGAACTTAAGACAGCATTGCTGCTGCTTGAAAAAAAGTCTATTATATTTGGCTGCTGACTAAAATAAAAAAAATATACTGAGGAAAGATGAGGATTTAATCACAGAAAAGTTTGCTGGTAAAGACATACTGGACCATTATGGTGGTGAAAAATATTATATTATATCTGTCTCTGTGGGAGAAAAAGTATGATATTGACAAGTAAGTGATAATGTAATTAGACTGTAATGTGAACTATACAAAAAAGGTGTAGAGCTAAAAAGATCTGGAGTTTCTGGTCTGCCATGTGGCATTCCAGATATAGTTTCCTGAAAAATCTCGAAATTGAAAATCTTTTACTATGTCAAGAAAATGATGAAAAAACCAAGTTCCATTGTGTGGAGTTAGCCTTATCACTGCTAGAAGGCTTGATTTCATGTGCTTCAAGGAGACCTTCCCCTTTCCTTGCAAAAGATTTCATTGCAAAAGGTCTGTGCTTTTTGTGGAAGCTCATTTCAAACCTTCAATAAGTAGCTTCCTTTATGCAGGGCCTTCTCTTGGAAGATGTGGAAAAGAGCTGTTAAGAAAGTTTTTGCCAAAGGGGAACCAGGGACTCTCTTCTCAGTTTTTGTGTGGATTGAAGTCTTGACTAGAGATGGAAACAAAAATCAGGCCTTTCAGTCTCAGTGAAATACTATTTTCAAGATGGAGTAAGAGAAGTGGGGCTTCTACAGCTGTGATATTATCAGGGCTCTGGCTCCATACAGACCTTTGGATTATTGTAATTCTATTGTTGATTAAGATCATTAGCCTCTGTGTGGTTCACAAGCTGTATAGGTGTGTCCTAAGGTTCACAGTAGCTGAATTTTGCTTTCCATTCTGCCCTTCTAAGGCAGTACAATTAGTTTTACTGCTGATTTCAGCAAGCATAAGCAAAAACACTTCCCCTGAATAAAAATTTGTGGGCCACTTGGAAACACTTCTTAAAGAGCACGTATCGAATAAATGCACATTTTTCTCTCTTGCTAATAGCTGTGTCCTGAGAAATAATTTTAGTTGTAGCCCATGCTGGAATATCACAGTTGTATCAAGTGTCACTGGAATGGAAATTTTCATAATAGAAACATCCCTGTGTTCTTTTAAGTGATTACTTATTGTTATTTTAAATCTCTGTTCGTAAAATCACTGTTTCCATTGTTTGTGTTGGATGACCACCTTGCAAGTTATATTTTGTTGTTGGTTACTGCTGGGTTTCTTACACCTTTCCCTAGAGCATCTTCTCTGCAGGAGATAGGATGTGAGACTAAATAGCCTGTGATTCTGATCATGTTTGCTAATTCCTGTGATCCTAAGTTTGTGTACTGTATTGAAGCTTTGAAACTCTTGCATTAGATAGGATATGGTTGTATTGCCCCGGGGATGCAAAGCTAAAGTTCCAAAGGAACAAATTAAAAGGATGTCACATTAAAATAATTTTTCAACTCTAATTTAGGTAACTAGATTAATGTGAGTTCATTTAGGAATACTTAAATATAACATAATCACATCTAAATGATGTACAATATCAACAATAATTAAGGTAGAAAAATCAAATTTATGTAAAAAGGAGTCTAGACTTTCAGTGTTTGTACACCTCAAATACATCCGTTTAAAGAAAGTAGAGTCAGAAAGGAATGCTTTAAATTCCAAATCATGCAGTAAACGTGACTTTGACTCATGGAGTTTTTCTGAAGGGAATTTTTAATAACCTGACATTGTCTTCGGCCTATTTTCCATTACCAGGACTGGTCAAGCCCTTCAGTCCACTTGAAAACACCTTAGAATTTCTGCTAAGTACTAAAGCAATGTAGCAATGTGACCACCACCTACAATAATAATTCCTGAAAATACGTTTAAGTGTTTTTTTTTTAATGCATATGCTGTGGTTCTATTTTATAAAATGTACAAATGGCACAGTACCTTTTGGCATGGATGTTTTAACTGCAAAGCAAGTTTTAAGGGTGAAATGCAGAGATGAGCTGGAAGAAAAAGAATTTTTGAAGCTTGTTATGTAAGTGAAATAGACTAAATATATGATTAATAAAGTGGAAAAACTAATTTTCAAATGGTTTGTTGAAAAGCAAGGAATTACATTCACTGGAATAGGTCAGGTTACCCTGTATTACCACTATTAATTCTGGCTGGATAAACAGCAAAAATATCCATTTTCATTTTCCCAGAACAGATTTCTTCTACTTTTTAATTTCCTTATAAAGAAAAAATCCTGTTTATCTATCTGGGAACAAAATTTCTTAGGAAAATTTATCTATCCAGGAACAAAATTCTTTAGGAGAGTATCAATGGTCTTTACTATATACCATTTAACCTTACTGCAATACAATTGTAAAATTTATTATTTGATTATTAACTATGACTATTAAGTCACTTTAATAATGAAGAACTAAAGTGAAAACTTCAAATGAAACTTGGTAGGTTTTGATGCTACAAGAAAAAGCAAAAATCAGCAATTGACTGATGACAACCTGCTGTTTGAAATAAGCATTTTTGTTAAGTTTTAAGACTTAAGGCTGTAGGTGGTTATTACATTCCATTGTACAGCTTCCTGGAACTTTACCTAATGTTAGTAGTGCTATTATATTGCACAGAATAAACTCAGTTTCCTGTCAGCAAACTTTCTCTCTGTAACTGAAATACAAGCTATTGACATGTAAGAGGAACAGATAGGTATTTAATCAAGACCCTGCTTAGATGGAAGATGAACCACTGCAGAATATTGCTCACTTCTCTGTGTAGTGCATCTTAATAGAGAATATTCACATCTGTGGCAAAATTTTCATCACGTGAACTTGTGGATCCAGAGCTTTTCCAAACTCCTGTTTAGTTGGTGAGAGAAATTCAACACTGAGCGTGAACATGAGAGTGATTTATAGCCTATTCAACACTACTGGCGTGGTAGTTTTGCAAAGGATGAGATCATAAACAAGCAGAGAATTTGTCCTAATCAAACAATATATGTATACTGTGCCTAATATGAAAACAATCCAGAGGTAAACCAAGAGAAGTCATTATTAGATTCTGTTCCTCAGAAGCTTAAGTGTTAATGCTCATCTTATGAATGCTGTTGAGAGATCTACCCTTAAAATATCTGCTAAAGAAAAAGAAATTATTGCTTGAACTTTATTAGATTGCAGCCACAAGCTCTCTTAAAGGAAATGTAACAAAATAAGGAAAACTTATTGGGTTTATATGGGTGAAGAAAACATGAGTCAGAATAAACAGGACAGAATGAGTTGGAGAGTGCCAACAATGGAGACTTCTGCTGAAGCTGCACTCCTGTTCATGTGGGTTTGTCATGGTTTAACCCACTTGGAAGCTAAACCCCACACCCACACAGCTGCTTGCTCACTCCCCCACCAGCAGGACAGGGGAGAAAATCAGAAAAGTAATAGTCAGAAAATTCGTGGGTTGAGATAAAGACAGTTTAAAAAGTAAAGCAAAAGTTGTGCAAAAAAAGCAAAACAAGGAATTAGTTCACCAATTCCCACAGGAAGGCAGGTATCCAGCTGTCTTCAGGGAAGGACGTCTCCGTCAAGCAAAATGGTTACTTGGGAAGACAAAAAGCCATAACTCCAAATATCTCTCCCCTTCCTTCTTCTTCCCCCAGATTTCCATGCTGATCATGATGCCATATGATGTGGAATATCCCTGTGATCAGTTGGGGTCAACTCTCCCAGCTGTGTCCCAGCTGTGTCCCATCCCAGCTTCTTGTGCACTTCTGGTCTACTCACTGGTGGTGTGAGGTGAGAAGCCGAAAAGGCCTTGATGCTGTGTAAGCCCTGCTCAGCAATAACTAAACCATCTCTGATTTATTAATGCTGTTTTCATCATAAATCCAAACCACAGCCCCATACAAGCTACCATGAAGAAAAATAAAGTCTTCAGCCCAAACCAGTACAAAGTGTCAGTTTGCTGTGAGCATGGGAGGCTGTGTACAGAAGGCAGTAAAACTGTCCTGAAGAGCATTTCCCACACAACTGATAAAAAATAAGTCTTGCTAAAAAAAGGAAGTGACAATCCATGAACTGTTCCAGTATTCTAGTGCAGCAGATTTTCTCCTGTCAGGCATGAGAGTTACAAATGGAAGTATATGTGTGTCCAGGGACAGTAGTGTCACCAAGGTGAGTCACCTCAAAAGAGAACAGTTGGTGGAAGTGCTGTTTTCTCCTTGAAGGAAGGAGCACCAGTTGGTGGCTGAGTATCTCTAGTTAGTTAATAGGAAACTCGTTCAGAGACTCTCTCTGAGTCAGCTGTCTTTTAAGCCTGCTTCTTAAACAGATTGCCCGATGCCTACCCCAGAGAGAGGCTGCCTAGGAGAAGGTTTGTGTATGATACCAGCTGCTTTATCTGTGGGTGAATTAACTTGGTTTTGTTCCATCAGCATAGCAACTTTCATCAGCATTCAGTTCTTAGAAAGTAAAACGTTTTAGACTGTGACTGAGGTTGTGCCTGTTACCCACCACTTCTATAAACATCAGCCTTTGTTATTAACTGACAAAATCTATTTTCCACTTCAGCTTCTCAGTACTAAGTAGTGATTATTCAAGGCCTAGACTTGAGGTACATAAAATAACCATCAGTATCATACTCATTAAACCGTCAATTTTCAGAAGGGCACTTGTGATATTACCTATGGCTTCCTGTCTTCCTGACTTTCTCTAACAATCTCCTCCATCAGCTGTGTTTCTTCTGCCCTAGAAACTGCTGTCAGCGGCCTGGTGGATGGCTCATTTGACATGTCTGTTACGTTGATGTGTGTAGGAACTGGATTACTGAAGAGAAGGTTGGCTTGTCTGGCTGCCTACTGAGGATCTTCAGGTCAGGGAAGGCTTTCTCTTCATTATGACTGCAGTAACTGGAAGAGAAGAAAAATAAAAGGCAAGGACAGCTTTGTGGTGAAGTAGAGAGAGGGAGGCAGCGTAGACTGGATGGAGATGGTTGAAGTGCATATGCTGGTGGAGTATAGGAGTAATAGTTCTTTTCAGGGCCATATTGGAATCTTTGAGAACTTTTAAGGAAATCATTTACTGTCAGCTTTTTCAGCCTTAGACTTTTAGCACACAGGCTCCTCCTAATGCTTGCAGGCATTAGCTCTTCCTGCTTTTGGAAAGTTGGAGGGAGAAAACAGAAGTAGAGGAGTAATGTGGAAGTATCTGTCTGCCTGTGGATAAAAAGAATGAGGCATCTTTCCCTCCCCTCCCAAACTCGAGTCTTTTTAGCTCACACTAAGTTATAGAAAACTCATCTGAATAATTCTGCACTCTGGATGTCAGATGCTTTTTACGATAGATTTGTAATGTTCACAAATACAGTGGTTGATACAATGATAAAGTAAGCAGTGAAAATTTCTGATACATTTTTAAGTAAAAATGGGAGAGTTGTCCTTAAAATTGCATTAATGAAAAGTCATTCCTTTAAAATAGAGGAGAGAGTTATTTTTATGCAAGTGCAGATTTTTGATGCCAAGACAATAAAGAAAAACCACAGTTTGTTCCATTAAGCTTGTATCATATTGTCAGCACTTGCCCATATGGAAAACATATAAATTGTCATGAAAACATGAAAATGGGACAATTTAGTAATGTTTTGAGTAGGCTTTATAAATATCATATGTATTTTTAAATACATAAGTGATGCAGTTTTGAACACAAAAGAGCCACAGTTGTGGCAGCCAGATTTTGCTGTGTTCCCAGAGCAGCAAAATTAGCAGAGCTGCAAATGTAGTTATTCAAAAGTTGAAAATTTGGAATAAGTCAGAAGAAGTATTAAGAGATTTGGTGGGAAACCAATAAAAGCTAAAAGAGGCACAAATACACATTCTTTTTTTCTCACTAGAGGTCAGAATTCGTGTGTGTGCTTTTAGATTTAACTGAACTTTTTTTCTTTTGTACAAAGACTCGATCATTAAGCTTGACAATTTGATGTCTGGGGCAAATTTTCACCTCATGGGTGGCTGAAGTTGTGGTAGTGTTGGGCAAAGGGTAGAAATGTGGGCAGCTCTGTGACCTTTCATCACATTATGTGCTTGTGTGGGTCTGGAAAGTACTAAGGCTGGGTCTACAGGTTTATTCTTACCCTGCTGTTAAACATACCAGTTGTACAGAATGTCAGAGCTCAATAAGTATGACTGGAAAAATGAGGCTATGCCTTAGCTGAGAATCTGGCTCATTATGCAGAGAGGAGGAATCAAAAGCATCTTTGCGGGTTTGTTTCCCTTACCTTATTCCACTACATGTGTTGGATTTGTTATGGCCTCAGTTTCAGAAAAAATAATTTTGAGCACTGCTGAGTATTACGGAGTGTGCATTTCAGGAACTGATGCAGGCCGGAGCCTAGGAGGTGTTTGGCAAGCAGTAGTGTTATTTTGGGATCCACTGTGCCCGGGATTCCTTCACATGCTAATCATCCAGTAGCTTGCTGCCAAAATCCTTTCTGACTTGATTCTCTGTTGGTAGAGCCAGTAACATTCCTTTCTTTCCCACCTTGTATAAGCCCTTCCTCACGGAGTTTCAAGTCTCCAGAGCACATCACACATGCCTAGCTAAGGTCTTGTAGTACTACTCCAGTGCACCTCCTAATGTATTAAATTGTCATTCACTGGTGTTCTGGGTCTTGAAAACAACGTCACCTGATTGTACTGGCTTAGCCTGTGTGTCTCCTGAGGCACCATCTGAATGAGAATAGCTCGCATCTCTTCTCCACAAAGGCCAGCTGGTGTGCAGACCCCACCTTTTTGTCTCTCCCTGCGGATTTGTGACCTACCAAATGGGGGAATTCCGTCACTGGGGAAGCCGTGCTTCCAGCTGTGGATTTTTACTGTTTTTCACCTTGCTGCTATGAGAATTTGCTTCCGAAGCTGGAGAAATCTAACTCAGAATGCCACTGCTTTTAAAGTATATTGTAGAGGGATTCTGTTTTGGAGCCTCCCAAGAGGGAGGAAAGAGAACATGCAATTAAAAAATAGTAATTCTTGTTGATAGTGACATGACAATAATAATATCTGTCTTTTAAAAAAATCCAAGGAAGTCCTACTGATTCATATTTATATAGAAACTGATATTGGAACATTTATTTCATAGCTAGTGGCCAAGGAATAAGATAAAATTCTGGTGCTGTATTTATATTGTGTTTTGCAGACATATCTAATCTTCAGTGGCATGAGAAATGTTGTAGAAAAGTATGTCATCAAAAATTGCTTTAGCATCATACTTAAAAATCTGTCCTCTGGAAAACAGGTCAGCTTTCACTGTAGCTTATGGTAATACACACAGACACTACAGAGTATTTTGTATCTTATAATGGAGATAGTATAGATAATAATATACTTTCATCTATTACTTTTATCAGTTCGTCTTATCTCCTTTGTGGCATCAAAAGCATGTATTCAGAGAAGATTGAGACAGAAGTGTCTGCTTTATTTAATACGCACATGAAGGGCCTGATTCTGTTTACACTGAAGGCAGTGGAGATTGCTGTCCTTGATGGGAACAGAAGCAACTGTCTGAATTCTACTCACAGCCTTTCATTAGTGTTCTTTATGGTATGCACATGGGGAATGGAGGCTGACCTCTCAAATCACGAAAATATTGTTATAATTGAAAAGATATTAGTGCTCTGGCTTTGTCAGCAATTAACAAACCTGTCGGTTCTGTTCTGTCAAAGTGTGTGCATGACATCTCCGTCTTACAGTATTCGTGTTCTGGCAGCAAAAAGAATTCAAAGTAACATGCACATACATTCCCTTTGTCTTCCAAGTAATTAGAAAAAAAACTTCAATATTTTTCAGAGTTTCCGGAAATTATTGTCCTGGTGGAGAAATGATAGTGCAGGGCATTAATGATGGTCACTTTTCTCCTGTTTTTCAGTTGTTTTGAGTGTGGATTAGGAGGTTTTGCTTTGTTGTAGAGTTATTTGGAAGAAGGTGCTGTTTATGTCTCCTGCAATTGTCTCAATTCACCATGTTATATTGCTTTTCCAGTTGATGGTATGTTAAAAATTTTTAAAAAGTCTTTTTTTATGTTTTGAAGAATTTCTGAAAAAAGAGTAAAGTTTTAGAGTATCTGTGAATCAAGTCTTTGGCAATGCCATGGACAATAATCTTCTGCACTTGGTTTGAGAGGAAAAATATGAGTAATTTCAAAACATTTTCTTTCATCCAACAGCTTCTTTTGACTTTATGGTAGCAGTAATAGGCTAAAATAACTGTCTTTTTCTGGGGTCTTTATTATGGAATAATTTTTTCCCTGCTGACCATATTATTGCATCTTTTTAGTTCCCTCTAGGGTGGGATGTTTCTGACAGACTTTGGTTGGTCCCAGTTGTTTGCCCTTCTGCATCTCCCAAGGAGGTTGAAAACCAGTTATAAGTGGCAGTCTGTGATCTTTTTTTACTTCCAGAATAACTGCTTAACTGTAAAAGTCAGAAGTTAAATAGGCAGTATAACTCTCAAGCCAGTCTTCCTAGGCACCTGTGAAATCAGACCAGTTGAGAGTCACTTTTTCAGAAAGGTTTTAGATGCTCAGCTCACATAAGCATCAAATTATCAGGATATTTCTCTCTATTTCATTGATTTCCTGAAACTGTAAATTGAAAACTCAGTAACATCAGTAGGCTTGTGAATCCACCCTTCTTGTTGTATTTATAATGATTTTTTTCACTAGAACCAGGCAAGGTAAAAAACTGTAAAATTCTTCTATAAAATAGTTGACATTTTCATTAAATGCATAAATCTTATTTTGATCTCATTCAAGGGGTTAGGGTTTTTTTATCAAGCTTTTGTTTGTCTTTAATATTTTTAAATATGTTGTATAGCTTGGGAGCACAATGACAGGATTTTTATTTTCTTTTTGGAGACACTGAAAAAAGGTTCTTAATTTTAAAATAACACTTTAGAAAATGCTTTTTGAATTCAAGATCCAGTTAGATGTCTTTAAACCTTTGGTTTCTCTGTAGTTTCATTGCTGGGATATGGAGAAAATATTTTCCTAGTTTTTGGTCGCTTTAAGAGACAGAAGACATCTGTGGTGAGTCATGGAGGAGTTTAGCTGTGATATGTTACTAAAATGCATTTTGGCAGCAAATGGAGAAGTAACTACTCAATCTGTTCTGAAACAAGAGAGTCTTTCAACCCATTTTTCAAAGTGTTCACAGTTCCCATTTGAAGGCAAGTCAAACAATAAAAGTAGTGAGCAAAGAAAATTAATGTGTATCTGGAATACTTTAATTAAAAATAATAATTATAATGGACCCATGGTGCTCACGAGCTCCTATTTTCTTCTTATTGTTGATTGATTCTGCTAAATTTTACCCTCACAGCAAATTATGTTACTGTTCTGTTACATTTCATATTTGATTACTGAGAGATAGTGAAGCAATTTAAATGGGACTTTTAGGAAAAAATTAGAGCTCTGGTTTTGAATTGAAACAGTATCTGTTAAAATAAAGAAAGTTGTTTTAGTACAGTGATTATTTATAATAAAAGATTTTGCAATAAAGATCCCAAGCAAGAATTAAGTACAAGAATTAAATACTCTGAAGACTCTTGAAAGCATGAAGCAAATAGTAACTTTCAGGAAATTAAAATTCAGCCTTGGTAAAGACAGAATTTAAACAGAGTGATTATGGGAAACAATGAAATTATTTCTCATGCAGGCTTTTCTTCTAACTGTAAGTTCTCTATTTTATTCTTTATTCTGGAATGCTGAGTTTCTTCTTAGCGTGCTGTCAGCTCTACCCCAAGAATCCTCTTTCTATCAGTAGCATAAGATGCTTGTGTATGAGCTGTTTCAGTCTGGGAGCCTGTTCTTCATGTTCTGCCAATAAAGTTAAATTGCACATACTTTTGTTACTTGGTGCACATCCTTTAGGACAGAGCAGATTTTTCTTCTCTGAACCTGTAACTTTGGAACAAACTGTAATTTTACCTCAATTTGCAGGGATTCATGTATTTCACACTAGAGTCCAGAATGATTTAGGTGTTGTGGCAAGAAGAGGGGAATGACTGTCAAACTGTCTTTATCATGAAACCTTAAAAGTAAAGTATGACTCTGCAGATATTGAGGTGTATGAGAGTGACAGAGTTTCCCATCAGAGCAGCAGTCTTTAAAAGAGGATTATGGTTCAATTGTCACAGCTTACTGAAAATAAAAACAAACCACTAGTTTATTTAACAACACTGTCTTTTGTTATGTGCTCAGTAAGACAGAGAAAGTGACTCAGAGCAAATCTGATCTAATTCTGAATCTTTTCCTCCAAAACTTGAAGAGAATCCAAATAAAGTGATAGGCTTCAAGTGGTATGACCATGTTTTTTTCATCTTTTACTTTTTCATCTGTTTTCTAACTTCTCTGTGCAAGAATAGCTTGAAGGTTGTTCAAGAGAGTGAATATTGTCAGAAACTTTAAAAGTCCATACTGAAAAAACATGTTGACATTGCTCAACTTTGTACTTGATTCTTGATACCGGACACCAATGAATTCAAGGCTGTGACTAAATTTATACATGTTTTTAAAGTTACTCCTTGAAGTGTCATATATCAAAAGATGTTTAGAATTTGAGCCTCATTTTCTTCATTCAGAGAGAGAGATGGCAGGAATATGCAGGGCTGCTCACATGTCTTCAGGTGGTTCAGTTATGGTGTAGAGTAAGAGTGGAAAATGGGCCAGTTTTGCATACTTGAGGAAAAAGGAAAGAAGAATCACAGGCTTCTGCGGGGAAAAGGTGTAGCTGTGTGGTTCCACCAATACATCTGTGAGCAAAATGTATCCACTTCCTACAGAGACTGGCAAAATGGGAACAACAAAAGCAATGCTACTCTACATTAGAACATAAGGTGACAGTGCATTCAGCTTCTGAAGAAGAGAGAAACAGAAAATGAGTCTTAAACAACAGGAAACATACAGAATGGTTTATCCAAAGTGTTATTTAGTAGCTTTCAAATGTATGTTACCTCATGAGAAACTCAGTCTGTTCTCAGTGTATTTTCTGACTTAGTTGTTTTCTGACCAAAATAGACTTCATGGAGTCTGACTGTCATATTTTGAGTATGAATTTATCTACAATTTGGTGGAAAGGACATGTGCAGAATAGTCACAGAATCAAACAGAATAGTCACAGAAACAAACATGCAAAATTCAAGAAATAGCTGTACCTGTCTTGCAGTTTCTCCTTTTGTTTTGCCTGAAACAAAGGCAGTATGCACATACCTAATTGTGTTCAAATGCTGTAATAATTCAGACCATATAAGAAAAATGGCCCATCATATACGGAGAAAGAACATAGAAAAAGTGTTATTCTTTGATTGCTTTTTTTTAAAATAATCTGTTAGAAGAAAAAAGTTATTAAGAAACTTTTATAGTTATTTAGAACTCCAAATAGACTTTAATTCATTTGATTTTTATAGACTAGTAGTCTTTAATCTCCGTTGCAGAATCTGAAGTGTACCTGTTACATACTGGTAAATTAGTTGTCAATCCCTTGGGCAGTATATTTTAATATCAGTATTATATGGTAGATGATATAAATCTTGTATATGGTATTATTAGCTTAGGCAGCTGCTGACTTAAAAAGGCCAGTTTAACAAGTCACCACTGTATTATGTTTAATTAGGTACAGTTTATATAATGAGGTGTTCAGTTCTAATGGAAAGACATGCTGTGAGCAGCACATCTGCAGGAATAACTATTACAATCAGCATTGCAGAGACCCATGGAACTGCAAATTAGACTTACTTATCTAGAAATAAATTACATCCCAATGCCTTCATAAAGCTCATTAATTAATTCCACTGGCATAAAGGTCTTTTTCTTAATTTCATGTTCCATTAGCATAATAAACACAATTTGAGTTACAACAGTATGATCAGTTTAATGGATGCTATTTATTTTAGTTTTTTATTTAAAGTCCCGGTAACATAGAATTAACATCAATATGCTGTTTGGTCCTTTATTAAAAATTCCCATAGGATAACCAGCACAGATGTTCAATACAGCATCATATATTTGCTGCATTTTATGACTTTACTAATTGGCCATATGGAAAGGTGTTGCTTGGATTTCTTTATTTTTTTTTTTAATTTGATAAATTATATGGATTGCAATAGTCACAATTGGTTACTATGTGAAATTGGACAGGTTAATATACACTGCATGCTGGGAGCAAAACAAGAGTAAGCAAAGTTTTTATATATGTGCATTCATAGTAAATAGTAACAATGTACTTCCTGGTGTATTACAATCAGCTTCATTTATATGTAGTTCCTGACATAATTGTAATTCTTTAATTTATGCAGACCCTGTCTAATCAGAATGAAATGCTGCCAGCTATTTGTTTAGTCACTGTTACCTTATAGACAACCTAGTTGTTCCATTCAGCTTTTCTTGAGTTCCACTTTTCTTGATAAACTATACTGTTAGCAACATTTATGGTAAGATGTTTTATGTTACTAGAACAAGGGATTTCATTATTCATCTATCTAATACTGGTTATTTAGATGAAATACATATCTCTGACTTTGTTAATTTGTTGTAGACTAGAAAATGCCTTAAAAAATTTGGTTTTACCTTATATTGCCCATTTTGTGCTAAAGCCTAACTGTAGTATAACCAAGCTAATTTTGTCATCAGCTTGGTAGATGTATTTTCTAAGGCTTCTCTCTTATATTGTTTTAGCATTTCCTGATCTTATTTCTCCTCTCTGCATTTAGTATCAATGACTATCTCTGCAAATATCTTCTCCTTCAGCCTTTAATGCAGCCCCCTTTGAAAGTTACAGAGTGACTGGGTAATACTCATGCATCATGTAAACCCATCATCTGATTTTTCACATAAAAACTGTTTTCTGTCTTTACACTGTAATTCACCTTTCTATTTTTCCCATGCTTTCCAAAATCATCTGAACCTGAGTAATTTATTTTTGCTAGTGTGATTTCCTTCTATTACATGACCTCAATTATGTTATCAGAAAGAGCTGCACCAGAGCAGATGAGGGCAGGTTGCCCTAACAGCAGTGTGCCTATCTGTCTGGGCACACACATACATAGGTATGTAGTTCTCAAGGATTACATGAAAGCATTTTGCCTTAAAAAATGCTCCATAGCTCCTTGTATTTTTTAATACCTCCAGCCCGGCACATGCACATACCCTTGGGAATTCTGGTTTGAGCTCGTTTTTTTTTTTTAACAATTCCTTCTCATATATTTAATGACTGGATTATTTTAGCCATTTAAACATGGATGTAATCTTAAGAATGGAATTTTACCTTGAAATTTAGTTTTTTACTGTAATTGGAAATTGTCTAGCAACATGCAGAAAAAGAACTAGCCTTTACTATCATCCCTTGTGGGTGACACAAGGAAACACAAAGCAGTGTAGGTTACATACAGCAGTGAAATTGTCTGATCAGAATAATGTCTCTTTCTTTGTAAATTCTGTTTAGTGCAGATGTTCAAATGAAATTTTTAAAATGAATCACTATTTTCAGATGTTTCAGTATTATGGGTCCTAAGACACACATGTCAGCAAAAAATGATTTTGCACTGAAGGACAAAGCTAACATTATTACGCAGCTGCATTGGCTGTGAATATAATAAAGTCCTTTTGTGCACTGTGTAGTTGCACCCTGTAAAGATGAAAGAGAGGTGACAGTAGGGGATTGATTCTGTCCCACATTTAAGAAACAGTGACTTGAAAGGCTTGTGCATTTTCAAATTCTTACATAGATATTTATTATGTGGTTCAAGCTGGAAATGTGTGTTACAGGTTTTTGACAACAACAAAAACGGGCTGGACAAATAGTGCCAAGTCATGGCCTTTTCCAGGTGATTGGGCTGGTTATGGTTACATAGACAATCATGTACAGTCTTCTTTAGCAGTGTAAAATTAACTGTTCCAATTACATGGGTGAGTATAAGCTAAACCTTGCTCAGGTGGCAGCAAGCTGCTAGAGAGGATGGCCTGAGTATATTTGGAACAGAGGGAGAAAACAGGGTATCAGAATGATTCAGGTGATGAGAGCTCTTACTACATTGCTATAAAATGGGAGTGAAATAGGAAGCTGAACAGCAAGAATCCATGGGGACTCTGCAGCCACCTATAGAGCTCCATGTTGATTCCTTTTTCCTTTCTATGCCTTGCTGTGAGAGCTTAAACTTATCTCCTGCTGTTAGCCTGTGTTATTAGCTCGTGTTACAAGGGCAAACATATTCTGGAAAATTTTATCCTCAGGAAGAAGATAAACCCACATTGCTTTACATCTGATTGTAGAGGGTTATTTCTATATTTTATTTGGATATCTGAATCTGTAATTCCAATTCACCTACAAAATTATATTCATAATGACAAGTAACTGGCATAGAAGATTTTGGAGAATCTTCTACCTGCCATTCCCCTGATCTCAGAGCACCTTAGATATCAGCCTGTATGATGTTGAGCATTTTGATTTGTCTGGCAGAGCATTTGGCCTATGACAACTTGGGTTTTTTTTCCTCAGCTGTCTTTTTGTCATAGACACTACTATTCTATCTCCACTTCTACCACCAGCTTTACCCTTTGTGGCTGACCAGACAGTAGGTGGCTTTGTAGGGTTGAATGCCTGAAATGCACGCAGCAAATTTTTTTGATCTATTGGATTAAGATTAAAAGAGAAGTCTTGGGATCAGAGAGAACAGGTTCTTCCTGTTGATACTTACTCATCTGATCTCTTACTGAGTGATGTCCCAGTGGTGATCATTCTTAAAATCTGAGTAGATGGAGAAAGAAAGGATAATACTCAGAGAATAAGTCCTAAGACACACATTAGAAGGAGATGATTGTTCGGTGAAGGGCAAAACTATCTTCATAATGCTTCATTGCATATAACCATCTGCAAGGAGGAGTTCTGATGAAGGTCAGAAAGAATGAGAAAATCTAGCACAACACAGAAGTTTCTACATGTAGATTTAGTCTTCTTCTGAAATAAGGCATCTTTTGAATATTGCTTGCTGTCTGATAGAGAGAGAGAAGTAGCAGAGAATCAAAATTAAATTGGCTTCTCACAGTGCCTGAGGCTTAAGATAGGACTTTGTGTCACTGAGGAATATAGAAAAGCATAGCTGCAAGTATCATTTCACAGACATGGCTGGGAGGATTTGGCTAGGGAAGAGGCAAATTACTGTTAACTTTCACCAGAACCTGATCAGACCAAATTCAGTTGAGTCAGAATAAAACACCTTTGCCACACAGACATAAATGTCATCTGAATTCAAATGGAACTGTACTGTGTTATCTGGTAAGTGAGGCTCCGACAAGAATATTTTTACAGAAGTTGAGAGCTTCTCCAACCTCTCAGCAATATCAAGGGACTTCTTATCTCATTAGTGTCCCAATAACAAGAGATGGGAGATTCCTTGTTTGTTTAAAGCAGTATGGTGAATAAAAATGCAATTGAAATGCTTTGTAATGTAGCCTTAATACAGATGTTGACCAGATGCCAGGTTGGTACAACTAAGTAAAAAAACTACTAAAACTAGTAGTTTTACAACTAAGAAACATGTAAAACATATTTCTTAAAGCCATCCAGTGCATTTTTTTCCACAAGATGTTACTGATGCTTTATTTGCATCTTGGTGATAAATATTTAAAGAGCAGAAATATTATTCAAAAAGCTTGTAGGACAGATGTCACTTTTCAGAATAGAATCTGTTCCCCCTACTAGTTTATATCAGTGATCCTGTAAGTCCCCATGGAAATGTACATAGTCTTTTCTGCTCTGTAGCCTCTCCTCTGCATGGTCTCCAGGAAGCAATCAAGTACCATGCTCAGGCCTTACATTTCAGGCCACAAACTGTAGGTTTCTGGTTGTTCCTTTTTTTTTTCCCCTACAGTTCTTGCTTAAAAAAGTAGATAACTTTTACGAAAAAAATCAGACAGAAATATGTAGAGAAACTGAACAGTAACACTAATGTTGAATCCAAAAGCCTTGTAACCTGGTTCATTTGTTTAAGCAGCCACTTTTAATTATAAAAGGTACTGTTGCATTCAAGTAAACATTAGTGGTACTTGAAAACAGCACCTAATAAGTGAAGGATTTGTAGAAATTCAGTACATATGGCTGAATCCTTTGAGAAGTGGCTTTGTTCTTGTCATAGTGCTTGAAGTTAATGGACAAATGAAATAGAATGGCTGCATGTGTCATACATTGAGTGAAGAGGACTGACTTAAAGCCATTAGCGTCCAGAAAAGAAAGACAAAGGCAGAAATTATATTGCTTCCAGATGAATCCTAACTGTTCCCCACATTCCGTGTTAGCATGACAGGCTATAGGAAGGCCATTAACGGGAAGGTCAGATAGCACAATTTTAGCCAGATTTTCTTGATTGAAAAAAGCACCAGGAAACTCTCTAGAATGTTACAGAATCTACAAAATACTTTTAAAAAACTGGTTTAATGGCTTGATGGCCTAAGTGACAATTCTACCTGTCATACTAAAAGGAAAAATTAGCTTTCAACACTGTGTATGGTAGTAGTGCTAGGAGAGCTGAGTTATGCTGCAGTTTGAAAAAAACAGTTAATTAATTTTTTTATTTCTCCAGAATTCTTTAATGCACTTTAAAACATAAACCTTAAAACTCTCTTCCATTAGTACTGTTCTTGAATTGATTTGATGTCAGCCCTCAATAGCTTCTTTGCTCCTGAAGAAGTATTTTGGTAATTGATCTTTATCAGCATTTTCACTTTAACAGTGTTAGAAAACAATAATTTAATAGTTAGTTCCCCCACATTCTAATTATAGATTTTTAAAATAAGCCTCATCAATCATATTTACTATTAATATAATTAAGGTACATTTCAAAACACTGTCCACTATTGACATTGAATACTAAATATAAAACAGGTACTTGAATATATGCAACATGGAAAACTCCACCATAGATTATTTGTGTGTTCCTGTAAAAAACATGTCTCAAACCCTTCTCTTTGATTATCAGATGTGTCAGCTGGAGCTTTTAGTACTGAAATCTGTACATGACCTGTTGTTTTTTGACTGTTGATTCCTCCCACTTCTAAGTCATTATAACAGCCTGTGTATTTTCTGGGCATCTGTATAAAGTTGGTTTGGTAGGAGGCATGGCTGTCTACTTCAGTTTGCCAGTCCTGAAATTCTGAAGTTAGACTACTGCTCAAATGATGATGGAGAGAGAAGAAAAACCTTAAAATCCTCTTTTTGCTAACCAATAAAAGTTGCTCAGCAAAAAAAACCTCGCATATTTATGGCCTCATGATTAACATAAGGCAACATTGCTCTCAGGCCTTTTGTCAGCTTTGTTCTCCTGTCACTACTTTTCATTCTTTATTCTCCTCCTGTCAGTAAATCCACATGAGCAATAACTGAAAGATCATTCTGTTAGTATAATAAATACTGTAATGCATCATTGCTTGAGCTGACTTATCTGCTGCTTGAAGCTTGAATGAATGTCCACAAGTTGCGGTAAATCTGTTTCTGTGTAATGGAGCAAAGCCCAAATACTGCATAGCAAGAATCATTGAGGTACAGTCACTAGCTCTAATTCTTGTATCCTTGGGCTCTCAGTACATGTTGGATACCACTTGCAGTTTTGGATGAGAAATTGGACAGGCTACAATAATAAGTGGTCTAGTTAGTGCTGGCTGCAGAATAACTACTTGTACCAAACAAATGGTGTTTTGTCGTAAGAGGGGGAAATGCTGCTGTTTTAGATTAAAACCTTTCATTTTCCCATTTTGGTTGCACACATTTTTCTGTACACTATGAAAGTACAGCTTTGAGGAAGGTAGAGCAGATGTGCATTCAGGCAGTGGTATTTTGTCATTTGACTTAGTGGAAGGAGAACTAGGTGACATTTTAAAGTTTGTATTATGTAAGAGGTCAAATAAAATCATCTATCAATGTCTTTTAGCCTTGAAAATGAATTAACCTATACTATGGGGTTTTTAATGGCTAAGCTTTCTGAGACTTCTTTTCCATTTCCCTGTATTAGATTGTAAACAGTCTTCATTAGTAATAGTTAATTAGTCTGGTTTGTAGAGATTCTGACACATTCAGGCCCAAAATAGGAAAAAATTGGTAATGTAATGTTTACAGAAGTGCTCCTGCTAAATTTTCTTACATACAGTGATGTCATGCATTTGGATGAATTGTGTTCACAGTACGTACAAACACCCTTTTTGAAGTGAGAGAAACTACCCTTTGTGCCACTCCTAAATACCTGGCTATTTTTTTAACTTTGCATTAAATACATGTGACTTCACTGTTCACACAGCTTGTCATGAAAAATATCACTGTCAACTGTTCCCTTTATGCTTAGATATTATATAGCTGTCAAAGAAAATAATTGCATTCTTCCTTTCCCTTGATATTTACTAACTTAAGAGATTTTATTGTCTGTTGAGCAATCTCAGAAAGAAATAAATGACCACATAGGATGGAACTTCCAACTGTAAGACTCATTGTCTTCCTTTTTATTTCTTAGCTGTTTTCCATCAGTGCAGTGCAATGGAGTGCTAGTGCCCGATGTGTTGGAAATGACACTGGTTTTCACTTCTGTTTTGCTTCTTACCTTTTGATCTTCTTTATCCTAAATAAAACTATGACTTGTCCTGAAGCATGTATCAGTTAAATGTGGCATTGTAATCAACTTTATGAGTTTTTAAACCAAAGTGAATATCAAATTGCAATTGGGAGCACTGGGCACCATACAGGGTGGGGCCCATAGCGAAAGCTGATGTTTGAGGAGTAAATATTTTAAAATAGTTTCAAGAATTGCGAGATTTCATTATGAAGTTTTGTTTAAACTGATGGAAAATTGTCATGGATAGAGTCATGCACTTCACTCACAAGAGAGAAGAAACAATGCCTTTTGTTTTTATCAGGCAGTGTGTTAACAAAGTTCTATGGTAAATGTGACTGCTTTAACAAAAATCCATGGCAAGGTACACGTGAGTATTTACTGCTTGTGAACAGGGTCAGAACGAACTGACTGGGATTCCTGTTGAGTCATGAGGTTCAGAAGGGCCCCCCCTTTCGTTCTCCCCTCTGAGGAGTTTAGATGCAGCCGGATCCAGATTTAGTCTCACACTTGGTGAATGATTTATGTCTAAAGGATTATATATGCACTTCCTTTTCTCTCTATCACTTAGATAAGATTTCAAAGTTTCAGAGTGCTTATTCCCAATTCACTTACCAAGTATTTGATACAATAAGGATTATTTTAGCATTCCTACTCAGGGACTTAACTTGATGTGCAGCCCATTGCTGTTCAGGAGAGCTCTGTAGGCCCTGGGTTGTCCAAAAGTATATAGGCTAAAATGATTGAGTTGTAGTCATATTTTTATACTGACTCCAGATGTTAGCTTCATCCACATTTGGCTTCAGTAGGGCATTGACCAGCACTGTGGTTTGGAGTGTGCCTTGCTCAAATTAGCCTTTGGCTATTCTGTTGTTATGTCTCCCCTGAATCCAGTTTAAGCCGGATGCAGCCATCATTACCAAAGCATCCATTAGGAGCACCCTGGTAGTTATCACTTGAGCAGGTGCACAGGAAGTAGAGGTCAGGTTGAGATGGAGAAGGAGAAGCACACTGTCACAAAAAGCATGGCAGCAGGACAGGATGCACATAAGGATGTATCCCATTTTCATAGGATAACATTTTGCCCTGGGCAAAAAATATGCTGTAAGATGTATGTCCTGATTTTAGATAATGCTTTAATAAGAGTTTATAATTTGGAAAGCTAATTTGGAAAGCACTCCAAGCCCATATATATTGCATCCAGAAAACAAGCCTGCAGGTTTCCTTGTGGTTTTCGGTTGTACTGTCACGTGACAGCTTAACTTGTTACTACTTGATTATAATTAGGTACTTGATTTTCATCAACAATAATTTCTAAGTGAAGTACTTTATGTCGTTTTAAAGCAGGCTTTGCTTAATACTGTGTTATTTCAGCCAAGGTCATGAATTCCTCTGCCTCAGTTTATGTTTTCATACTATGAGTAATTTACCTAACTCAAATATAATATTCAGCATTAAAAAAAAAACTATGTAACATTTTAAGCTCCTACTGATGTTCGGAGTCAATTGAACTTATCCCCTATACTATGTTACATTAACCTCTGAAGTCTTGACTGAAACTGATGTTTCAGGCCTTGAAAAAACCACTGTATCTTTTGTAACATCTCTTTTCTCTTATTAGCATAGCATGCATCTGTTTCAGTTTTGTTGAACAGTTCTAATTTCAAAGTCACATGTTTGTTGATTTTCTAACCCTGAAGAGCTACCCAGGATTAATCAAAGCTTAGTCTGTGTAGAGAGTCTTTTGATTCTCTTCCTTTTGCTGTCTTTAACAGGACATCGCCTGTGGAATCAAAATCAATGTTAAATGCTTGTTAGAAATGTTGGGAAGATAACATAAAAGATTTTGTCACCCAAACGAAGGTCCTGGAAAAACTGGAAAACTGCTTACATTTACTTCAAGTTTTGCTTAGTGTGCTGCAGTCTGACAAGGGAGTCCTGGCAGTACCCAGACGTGTGTACATAGGGCTGAGTTTCATGAATCATTTTCCATGCAATGTAAAGGTAGTCAAAAGAAACTGAACAGTAAAGTCTTATTGGAAAATTATTACTGAAAAATTGCTTGAATATGCTGTGTATGTAAAATATATGAATCCTGATTGGTGTCCATTTATGTGCTATAGGCTGTTTGAGGCTCTTGTAAGGACACCAGTGGAAAAATGGCTTGGGGTTATAAAGGGAAAAAATTATAGAAAACATTTTAACGGATGTTTTAGTGAGGGAAGGGTATGAGGAGGGAAATTCATTGTAGAGCCTGCCATGGGCAAGCAAGTGATTTGGAGGGGAAAAGGGAAAAACACATTTCAAAAAATGAGTGTGGGCACTTAGTGAAAAATTGTTGGCTTCTCAAAAGTATGTATCAGAGAGAACTGACCCATGAGGCCTGAACTCAGAAAGAGGTTCAGGAAAGAGAAATGGATATGAACTCTTCTCTCACCCAAAAAGAACTGTGTGTAGAAATCTTGTAAAAACCTCCATGTTTGCTGGCTTTGTAATTACGTGTATATGAATAACTTACAAACTGGGGAAGGCATGGATGTATGGAAAGTTGGTACATATCCTGGGGGGAAATCTGGTAGTCTAACATGGGTCTTGATGATGAGGGCGGAATCACTCAGAATGTGCTGAGTTGGAAGGGACTCATGAGGATCATCAAGAGCGACTCCTGGCCCTACACAGCACCATCCCTGCCATGGGCCCAAGACCATTGTCCAAATGCTTCTGGAACTCTGTCAGGCTGGTGCTGTGACCACTGCCCTGGGAAGCTGTTCCATCATCCAACCACTGTCTGGGTGAAGAAGATTTTTCTGATATCCAACCTAAACCTCCCCTAACACAACTTCAGGCCATCCCCCTGGGTCCTGGCCATGCAGAAGTTTGTATCCTGAAATGCAAACCACAGCAAAACAGTCTAGGGAGCATTTGGCAAGTGGAGCTCTACATATTTCTAAGTATTAGGAATTCTGAAAGAGCTGAAAGCTTTCCCTTATGTGGTCATTAGACACTGATTGCCTGGGATATGGGGTTTTTTAAGTCACTTTTTCTGTGAGGTATTCTAATGGGGCAATGGCTTCATTCTCTAGCAATAACATCTTGTGTATTTGGCTGTTTTCTGTTTTTCAAAGAAGTGCCAGCTTGCTACACACACAGCATTTTCCTTTTCCCAGAAACCCTTGTGATATACTTATGTAGAATTTTATGTCCTTTCTAATTCAGACAGCTGAGTCTGAATCCCAGCACGGAGGAGAACAGCTTTTTTTATTCTGTAAGACAAGTCAGTGGGCAATCATCATAGCAATTTTATTCTAAACATTCTGTCCTATCCCAACAGCAGTGCCAGAACCCATGGAGTAATTTCTTAACTTAATCAGCAGTGTATCTGTTTTATAAACAGACATATTCTTCTGGGTTATTGAAAGGTACATACAAAGTTTGCTGGATTACACAAAAAGTGATAGAAATAAATTTGTGCACTGGTCTTCATGCATGTTTTAGTTTTGATTTCCTGAATGAGACAAATTCATAAGTAGTTAAAATCTTAACTTCATTTGTTGTGTCTGTCTGTGCATTCATGTATGTGTTTTGGAAGAAAGAACAAAAAGGCAAGAAACATTTGTACATGTGTACTTGAATATAATATATATTGAGCAAGGTTGCAAAGTTTTAAGCTAAGATTTCTAAAATTGCTTAAGGCTTATCTGACTCTGGTGCTGAAACCTGTTATCAATTCCCACTGCCTTCAGGGAGAGCAGAATTAAATTAATACTGAAAATTTTTGAAAATTAAACAAAATCTTTGCTGAACTGGAACTGAATAGCCTGACCTGGTTCTAATATGCTATTATTAAAAATTTAAGGTAAGCACAATTTTGTTAATATTCAAAACTTATTGAACACTTGATTATTCTTTTGTCTGCTTTTGAAAAATCCTGCTGCCTGCTGGTGGGAAGCTGTACCTGCTTGTGCTGCTTAGAATGAGATGATTCCAGTAGTGTGCTTGTCTTATTGGAATGACTCTGGGAAAGAGCCAAACTGCTATTGAAGATGCTCAACTGCCATGCTACTAAATTGCTTTCTTGGATATATTTCTTAGAAATCTCTGCCAGCATCTCAGAAGTGAAGAATTTTAAGAGGTATAAATTACAATTACTATGTAATAAATTATTCTGTTATATCAATAGCTTGCTATGCAAAGTAAGCTACTTCAGGGGAAGGAGCTAGAGTAGTGTTTTGCTGAAGCTGTGTATTTAAAGGAGAGTTATTCATAGTGTCCTTGTTTTGCCAGATTGAAACAGCTACTCAAGCATCATGGATGTTTAAACAGCCTGAAACATTTTTATTTTTTTCAAAAGTATGCAATGACATTTGTCCTTTTCCTTGGTGGCTTTCTTGAGACTGTTCTTTTTTAGGATACTGTGTTTAGAAATATTAAAGACTTCTAATTCTAATAAAAGAATTTAGATTATTTACTAGCTTGAATGTAAAACAGAGAAAGGTGACTGGATAACACATGTATCCACTTCTTGGGCTGACCAAGTTGATTTCAGCAGTACTGGTTTCAGAAGTTGTCAGTAAATTCTGCCAGAATTAAAATGCTGTGTTTTGTTCAGCTAAGACACATCTCTGGTGAACTGCTCAGACTGAGGTTCCAGGGCCTTTTATACCAAATTTAGGGATCATCTAGTTTGACTGTTTTCAGAACAGGTTAAAAGTATTATAATCAAAATGAAAAGCATCAACTCATAGATCTTGGTTTAGGAAAAAACTCTCCCTGAATCCAGAAAAATACATGAGAATTGATAGCATCAGTAAGTCAGTAAATCTTATCTTATCTGGGACCTGGATCTTGCCCACTCTTATGTACCCTCATAAAATGTTCATATTCCTATTGACATTGCAAAATAGGTGTCTCTTTGCTGGATCTAGACCTTATTGTAGCCATGGAAGTTACCCTTCTCTGGATTAAATATTCCATTTGTTCTTTTATGGCTGGCAGAGTCCCAACCTAGCTGATTACAGGCAGAAGTAAGTTACACAAAGTGTTTATTTATTTACCTTTAAAATACTGGTTTGTGGTTTTAAAACTTCTGTATTTGTAATTTTTCCTTCATATAGTTAAGGCTGTTTGTTATGTGGAAGAGTACCTAGTAGTACTTAGTACAAAAACATCTGGATATTTTGTAGAAGAAGTGACATCCACTCTTATTTACTGCAACTTTAATTTGGAAAGACTTAGTATTTACAGACACATTTGTCAGAAATTACTTCACAAATATATTTTTTCGTCTGCTGTGCTAGAATTCAGGGGGTTTTTGTATATCTAAATGAAATGGGATTTTAAAAGGTCCACTCACAATTAAAGGTTCAAATTTGTGATCAGTGTTACATTCAACAATGAAGTTCTCCAGCTGTGTTATTGAAGTTTTTGTGTTAATCGTCAGTGCTCTGCCTGAGCTGACCTGAAACTGGATACATTATGGCTGAGTTTACACAGTTCTGTGTTGTGTGGTTTTGCTTGGATTGTTTGGACTGGATTTGGGATCCCTGTATTGCAAAGTTTCAAACTTTTCTCCTCCCCATCAAAACTTCATTTTCTCTTTCATCATGTTGGTGATTTTGTTTTATCTGGGTTACTTTGTTTCTTTGGATAATAAAGGGATGAGCAGGATAATGAGCTAGTATTTTCAGTATTGTTCCCTCTTCCTTTCTCAGCATAGCAGGATATCTTACTTGCTTTTGTGGTCACTGACAAACAAATTGCTGAGCAACCCACAGCACTGCAGCTGTATTCCATCTCTACTCCTGGGGTATTTAGCCCTGCAGTGTGCAGGCTGAATTGGTTCTTCCAGTTCATGATCCTTCACTCATTCCTGTAGTATTTTCAGTGACTCAGGACTGTATTGGAGGTTCAATAAGTGTACTTAAATCCTTCCATCAGTTACTCAGAAGCATCTTATAATGTGACAGGTACAGGTGCAAATGTCTTCACTCATATATAATTCTACTTACAGATCAATAACTATCTTACATATTAGAGCTATGATAGATTCCTTGGAAAATTGCATTCACCAGTGAGGTGCAGTGGGGAGTGTAGAAGGATATTTAATACAGAATTTTCTTTTAATAGAGAAATTATCTATTATTTAATTCTATAATGAGATGTGTAGGCAAACAAGTTACTGCATCCATAAAGCAAAAACATGAACTAGCAGCACCACGCTGCAAACTGCAGGCTTGATTGCTCTTAACTCCAGGTAAATATAAGATAACATATTCCTCAGTAATGTGGTAGCAATGGGGGAATTAGCACAGAGAAGCTGTAGTGTGTAATAACCCTCTCCAGCTTACTGCATCCATGTGTTTACTTGTCCATATTGTAATTGTTCTTTATACCGGAATTTTTTCACTTAGTTTTTTGTGATTAGGTAATTTCTCTAATGGCTCCTTGTTATTGTGGAAGAGCTGCACAGCAGCCTTTGTATTTCACTCTGCTTCTGAAGCATTTGTTCACATCACATTCTTTTTCTAAGCAAATAAATAATGTTTATTAACATTGCAATCGCAGTGACTGCCATGGTGAGCTTGTGTGGGCGAGGCTTTGGGAAGAGGTTTAAGGGAACCCAGAGTGTGGTTGAGCGCTGGAACAGCTCCCCAGGGCCATGGCCACAGCACCAAGCCTATCTGAGTTCAAGAAGTGTTTGGACAATGCTCTCAGGCACACGGTGTGACTCTTGGGGATGGTGCTGTGCAGGGCCGGGAGTTGGACTTGATGATTCTCATGGGTCCCTTCCAACTCAGCACTTTCTACTACTCTGTGATTCCATGACTATCCTGCTCTGCCCATGACTTGGAGCATGTGTGATCACACCCAGAATGACAGAGAGGACAGGGAGTCTCTTTTTCTTCTCCCATTGGACCAGCTTTCTGCTTTGAATTCTGTCATGGATGATGTGTATTCTTATTCACAGTGCCTTTATGCCTCTTAGGGAGATGGATTTCCCTTGGTTTTTGAGCCAGACTTTGAATTTGGGATAGAAGTGTGAGGAAGCTTAAATGTTCTGTTTGTAAATTAAAGATCACTCTTCTAATGTGGGGTTATGTTCTGTAATTCTGAGTTATGCATTGATGTAGAGAGGGAGGAACAAATTTCATTCTGCTTCTGAAATTTGCATTTATTGTTGTGTGGGCTTTCTATTCTACCCTCTAAGAATAGACAGAGTTCCCCACTTTGAATCCTAACCCCAAAATATTCTGGGATTTTTCAGATGCAGAGTTATGGGCACACATATGTAACAAGTGAGATTTTGTGAACAGTTGTTCATAAAACTTAGGCAGTATTCTATGTGTGTATGTAAATTGTATAAATTTTGAATCCAAGTGATACACAAATTGTCAGTGAATAGGTTGCAGAACCTCCTGTCATTTATTTTTATAGCTAATGGCTTTTTTTATATTCCATTTTCTACAAGTTTTCATTAAGCAGTGCATGTGAAGTGCTTCAACTTGACTTTGATGCGCATTCAGTATCAGAAGGAAAGATCAGGCCTTTTATCTCTAAACTACAGATCAATTACCTTTCTAAACACTTACCTCATAATTTTCCTTTAAATAAAAAAGAGAAAAAAAGGTACTACAATCAACTGTATTAAAGACAAGAAAAATGAAAGTGGTTGGAAAAAATGGAAGCATCACTGAAGATAAGGTATAAAGGACTGTGGACCTGCCATTATAGGATTAGATACTGGTGCACAATTATCCCATAGAGTGTGAAAGAAGAAATAGTACCTTAACATTTGGAAGTAAAAAATCCATAATTTCTTGAAGCAAGAAGGTAGCTGGCTTGCTAATGAATTAAATATGTGACAGCTTTTAAGTGAAGCACAGCTGCTGAGTTGTCAGAGCAGGTGACTTTATCATCAGCAGATTTTGATGGTATTATGCTTAGGATGAAATAACCACTTGTTTCAAAAAACAGTCTCTAATATCCTATCTGAAGGTCAGTCTCATAGATTTCATTCCTTAATATTCTAGCTGACATTCCCATTTTCTGAAGTATGAGTCTTTAGATACATAAGTCTTGGATATTGTAGCATCAAAAAGGCTACTATGTGCAGCATTGCAATTAGGTAGAGAAAATCCTCTTACTATTACATCTGTGAGCTGTAAACCAAAAGTTCCAATTTTTGTTGTTTATACATTTTTACTGGGGCTCTCCTAATAGTACAGTCAGATTCTAAATATGAGTGCTTTTTGATTCAGCACTATAAGACTTTAAAAAAATAATTCAATAGAATAGTGTTGGAGTTCAGTATAGGTAAAATACTAACATCCTCTTATGCAGCTCTTGGCTGTGTAGGTTCAGCTTATGAGGTATTTCTCTTTTGAAATGACATGACATTGAGTTATTTCAGAAAGGCAGAAGAGAGTCTATTATTTTATTCATTTATATGCCAACTATATTAAACATGCTAGTTTAAAACACAAGACTCCCCCTCTATGAAACTAACAAAATAGTCAAATGCAGAAGAAGCTGTTCAAAATTGTCTTTTAATAAAAGTTTAAAGTCTTCAAAATATATTTGCCCCTGGAGCAAACTTTTTTCATTTAATATTGTGTCTGTTAATTAGTGCTTCAAATTTGCAAATTCTTTATTGGTTTATATCAATGTAATACCCAAAGCTCATCTCATTGCCAGCTTTGAATGAAATATGATCCTGTTTATTCTATTAAAACGAAGGCTTGAAATTGTTACCCAAATGCCACAGGAATTCTTGCCATTTTCTCATCAAATTCCTCATCAGATTTTTTGTTAAAGTCACATTGTTTTAGATTTTGAGCCTTGGCATTTAAATGAAATTCAATGTGCCCCACTGGAGAAAACATCTGCAGGGACATATTATGTACAATATCCATTCCAATCAAGCAGGAGTGCACTGTGTGACTGAATGAGAAGCTTATTCTTACTCCACTTAGGTTTACCCTGATGTGGCTATTGAGTCAGTCTGTGACAAGAAATGTTTAGAAAATTAAACTAGCAGAACAGCAATGGTTTTTTAATACTCAGAGCAAGTACTTGCAGTTTCACAATATTAATTTAAGAATGACATTTTAAGAAAGAACCTGGAGGAGTTTGGTGCCAAATCCCTCAGAAATTCAATGGAACTTGGGAATTGCAGCCTTCTGGTTTCCTTGGTAAATCTCTCTGAGTGATTATTATTAAGGATTTTCTTTGAATATAAAATTGTGATCTACTGAAACTGAGGGGAGCAGAGAGGTGTTGAGGGAGAACAAAAAGAAAGAATAAAATCTCACTTCTGTAATATTATAACATATATTAAAAAGTTGCAGAAATTCTAGAAGCATAGGGTTAACTACCAGTAAAGTTGGCCTGGAACAAGCCCTTTTTTTTGGAGCATCTGCCTTATACACTAAGCCTGTCCCCTCCAGTTGGTGGGCAAAAAAAGGCAGTGTGGAGGAAACAAGCCCTTCTGCAGTAGATGTGGGTGTTTGTGGAACTTATCCTTTTTCCAGTGTAAAATTCTGATTGAAAAATAAAAAAAATCTCTATAAAATGTATTCATGGTGACAGAGTCCTCTGCCATCCTTTGCAGACTTCTTTTACAGGCAGAGCGCCTGCCTGTACCATCTCTTCTGCTGCAGACCTGTGAATGAGAGCTCTGGTTAGGAGCTTTTCAACTGCTTTTTAAAAACTAGAAGAGATGTGACAGTGGAGGCAAGGGGGTCACTCCAGAGAATTACTAGAATTTATCTGTCTTTAGCACTACAGGCCATGAGGGCCACATCTTTGTGCCCCCCAATACTGGAAGGACACTGATAAACAGGGACAAGTACAGCAGAGGTCTAGCAGGATGGAGCCAGGCTGTTGACAGTGGGGCATGGTGAAAGGGGGAGAAACAATAGGCGTAAATTGCAGAGAAAATAGTATTTCTGGCTGGATATAAGGGAATACTGTTTCCTCTTGAGGACAGACAGGCATTGAAATAGATTATGCAGGAAGATTGGGCAGTCTCCATCTATGGAAGGTTTTAACATCGACTTAGATGAAGCCCTGTTTAACTTGATCTGACTTCAAAGCTGTCTCTGTTGTGAGCTTAAGTTTGGGCTAGAGACATTCTGAGGTCTCTTTCAACCTGAATTTTCCTATGATACTACTGGATTTATAGAGGAGGTTTCATGTTTCTATTTAAAATCTTCCTCACTCCTTTCTTATTCTACCTGTTTATCTGTTATTATTTAGTTATGTCAATGATTAGTAATGAAATACAACAACAACAACTCAACCAAAAAAACACCTCCAACAACAATCACAACAAATCAAAAAATAGAATCAGCAAAAGTTGTCCAATATGGTTATCAGCTAGAGGGAATTTGATCAATAAGGTACGGAGAAAAAAGAAAAAAAATATAATGATAGTGAAATATTAAATTTATGGTAGAGTTCCAATTCTGTGTGTAACTTTGTTTACAAAATATACCTGTCTGATAAAAGCAGGCACATTAAAGCTTATAAACATATGATTAACCCAAGCAGTGTAGTTCTAAACTTCTCAGGTTCACGCTGCTTCCTGCAAGTTTGATGAGACAAGAGAGTTGCACACTGAATTTGGAATTCAGTAAAGCTGTACACCAAACAGAAAAGGTGTTACTGAAAATATTCTTGAAATCTCTTGCATTCAATACTCAGAAAGTATTCATGTAATGTTAACAGCTGATCCTAGCTGTCAGAGGAACCATGCAGTAAACAAACACTTTCTTAGAAATTAGGTAGATCAGATAGGAATTGGGTAGATCAAAGCCCAGTACGATGAGCATTCTGTGCTGATAGAAAATAACTCTGGTGCATCCTATAGCTAACTGCATGAAAAGGGTAATTTTAAGCATGAAGTGTAACATATGGTCTTAAGAAGTATTCTTTAAATTCTTTTTATTTTCTGATTTGAAAGGATTTGCAGAGTCTAACTGCTTTCACCCTATTGTGCAGGTGAGGTTTTTTTACAAACTATAGCTCTCTGGCTTACCACAAGAAGTAAAATTTGTTTTCTTTTTTAGTTTTCATACAGCTACATTGAGTAGAAATTGATAATGAAAAGGAAGTATGAGTTAGTCTAGCACCTGACAAGTAAGACAAGTTGTGTGGGGCTTTTTGCTGCCCAGGAAAAGATTGAAAAACTGATCAGAAGTGATGTTCCATACCTGTTCTACATGACCATTAAGAGAAAGTTGTGGTCTTCGGAAGGTGCAGTGATAGTAGTTTTTAAAGAGAAATGTGAAGCATAGTGAAACATGTCTGTAAATATTTTGTTCATGGTGGGGCAAACAGGAGAAGAAGAAGAAGAAGCATGAATTAAAACATCTCCATGCTGGTTCAACAATTCAGTTCACTTCTGCGGGCAGAAAGGACGTTGGCTGATGGCGTGGTAAGTAAGTATGTGCAGCAAAGCTAGATTATTTCTTTTTTCATAGTGTTTCAGCCTTTGCTATATTCTTCAACAGTGCTGTGAAAAATGTAGTTCTAAAATAGGAGCAGATCCTTTATTTTTTTCTTTCTGTGATTCCCCATTACATTTGCAGAGATGACATGTCAAAGACAAATTTCTGAACTGCTTCTTCAGCAGTCTCAAATGGTCTCTGAATTCCAGGCTCAGATGCTGAGCTTCTAGCTCAAGCATAATTATTATGAATAACATTTTCAGTAGGTCTAACTCTGCTTTCACTTATAGCCAGGTAATCTCCTTATCTTTTGTAGGCAGAATACAGGAAATTCTTCTCCTCATGGAATGAATCAATTTGGGGTTTGCATTTGTGTTATAAAACTAATTCTTCATAATGCATGTGTTGAATTTGTCCTGATTTTCTTTAGCTACTGTCTCTGCAAGGCTGACATGAGTAAAAATAGTATTTTAATAGCTATTTATTTTTATTTGTTCACGGGTTAATAGATATGATTCTGAGGATGTGAACTCTTATGTGAGGAGGAGACTTACTAAATAAGCAGTCACTATTTTTGCAGGCAGAGTACATGTTCAAAACAGAAAGCTGCTAATACCACAGAGATAAAAGGATCATTTGCACTAATTTATGAAGCTAATTAATCAAATGAACTGAGTATATTAAGCAGTTGGTGATATTCTGCTGAGCAGGAACTGAAACAGTAAGAAACTTTGTCAGTCTTATTTTTGTTATTGCCATGACATACTTTGACTTATATTGTGAGTTTCGTACAATAATAGCCTTTTCATAAACACTGACAGCTTAAGCAGTTCAATAAACAAGAAATGGGAATGCTCACAATATCCAGGCAGATTCCTCTTTATATCATAATGTTTTCTTAAAGAATTACTGAGAATGAAAGACACAGTGTGTGAAGACCCCTCTGGCTGTAAATATTACGGGTATAAAAGTATTTTAAATAGTTAGTACATGTTAATTATTAAGAACTGTAGGGATTTATCTGAATTTACAGCAAATTTTAAAAGATACTAAATTTCTATGCAACTTCAGAAGATTCAGAAGATTCTGCAGTGGAAAAATGTGTTTTTACTAAAATAGTGTAAATAAAAATATCAAAGAGTGGTGGTTTTATATTGCCCAGAGTCTGTATGAGATGCAGAGGCAATGCATTTCAATATTAGATTTGCTGATAAAACCATCAGCAAGGATGAAGCAAAATGTTTCAAGATAGATGCAAAAGTTTTGCAGAGGCAAACCAAATAATGCCAGCTAAATCCTTTAAAGCACAATTTAAGGTTACTTTCTGATGTGACAGAAATGTGTGCATTGAACCCATTTTGTCTCTGGAAGCCAGTGGGAATGAGACACGCAATATAAATGAGAATTTGTCTGTGAGTGTCGCAGGCAAATCTGTGGAAATTCATTCCCACATTGAAGAGTGCATAGTACTGGTGATGTGGAACTGCTTCCCAGGTGTGGAGCTGTACTCTGTGGCCAAGGGCTTCTGTTCACCGTGCACGTTCTGGTGCACTCCCAACCTCTGCAGGAACCGCGTGAGAAGTAAAACCTGTGGATCTGGAATGAACTCAGGGGTAGGTAATGTGTGCAGTTAGCTAAGGGGGTGTGTTGCTATTCTGTGCAGAGGGAGTGAGCTCATACAGCAGAAGGTTTTGAGGTAAGGCGAGAGAGGAAGTCATAGCAGTTTATCTGCTTCTTATTTAGTGCTGCTCATGACAGTAGCTGACTGAAATAAATTTAGGAATCCCTACTATCAAACATAACATTCAATGAGATGAGATCCTGTTTTTCTGGATTCAGTAGTATCTTCAATAACCTTTGTAGACTTGTTTTCCATTCACTTTTCTTTCCTTCTTTTCTTGAACTTTAATTTCCTGCACTTTGTTGCTAAAAACTGTGTACTCTGTCAGCGACGAGTCATGGTGGTAAAGAGAGAGCACAGGAGCAGAATCTAAATAGAAAAGTCAGTTCTTTTTCCAGTCCAGTCCAGTCCATTTCTCACCCTGGAAGATTGAAAGGAAGAGCCTCTCTGATCCCCTTTGAACATCTTGTCAGCTGACATGATTCAAAGCAGCCTTGAAACTACTCAGCTTTGTTTTGTGGACAAAGCTGAACAAAGTCAGGAAAGAAAAGTGTTCAAAAGTGGACATCTGGATTTTATGACACCATGCAACACTCGCTACATAACAAATACAACATGCCAAACCAGAAAAAAGAAAATTTTGTGATGATTTCCCACTAGCTTTCAGAGAAAGAGATGTATCCCTAAGTTTTCATTATATTTTTGAATGTCTCTCCTTAACATTTAATGACTAGTGCAGCAGTCATTCCCTTTCTATGCTAAATCATTAACTGATGATATCCAGTTCATAGTTTCAAGGACATTTGATATTTTTTGCCTTTTTTCAGTTTGTAGAATAGTTACTCCCCCTTGCCATTTCCACACATTTGTCTTGCATACTGAGTGGCCTCAATTCAAATGTCTTCTGTGAACTTGAGCATCTTTATGGATCAAACCATGAGTTTCAGAAATAGTTACAATTCTTAGGGATTAGTGCTTTTCAGTGCATAGAACACATTTTGTAAGTTATGAATTGTGAGAGTTGCTGGTATCTTCTTAGAAACAGTTGCTTCAGATCAAAACCGTTTCCCACTGTTGTTCTTTACCATATCAAATAACAATTGAAACAGCAGCAGCAGCAGCCAATGAACACGGATCAATGATATCTTCAGCCACTGCATTTGTGTAAGTTTAATCCATTTATGTGAAAATCAAGTTACTGCTGGCCTGCTTTTTCTTTGCTGGAAACAATTGATAACGTTACTTCAGAAGAAATTAATCCAGAGAATTAATTAGCAGAATCTAGTATCCAATAAATGTAGTCTTGAGAAAGATTTCATGGGTGGTCAGTTGTGACATTAAATGGAAGGTAAAAAAGTAGGTACTGCTAGCTGTTTTCCATAATCAAACAGAAGTGACAGAAAAGGAACAAATAGAATGACATTGACTTTGGAGAGAAGTAAATAGGTCAGTTCTTGTACTTGCCACAGAAAAGCTTCAAGAAAATTTTTTGAATTTTTTTAAGTTTTTGGCTTAGGCCCATATTTAAAGGGTTAATTTTTTGGAAGAAATACTCTGAAAAGAAAAAAAAAAAAAAGAGAAAAGATTGTTTCCAGATCATTGAGACCAATGAGGTTGATAATTCAGAAGCTTCGCTAGTGCTTTAGGATCAAACTCAATCCAAGTCAGTGGGAAAAAAATAAGTCAATGCTTCACCATTCCTGTGTCTTATAGTAGATTAAGATTTTGCAATTCACAGATGTGGACTTTACATCTGATTAGTTAATGCAATTTGGCTGATGAGTGGTAACCTCCATAGCTGTGGTATTTGAATTTTTGATTTTGAGTTCAGTCCCTTTTTTTAATATAATTTTATTGTTATTATTGAATGGTTGCACTAAAAATACAAATGGAGATCAGTGTGCTGTTTCATGAGGGCTGTGTGTGTGTACAGCCAAGTACTTTGAGCCAGATTTTCAAAGGTATTTAAGAGTCTGAACTTTCAGAGAGATGTCTAAGAGGATCTTTGAGAGACTGTCTGCATGTTTAAGCAGCTAAATGACTTTAAATATCTCAGCTTATTTTTGAATGGTTTAAGGAAGTGTTTAAGCAACTTCTTGAAACAGGGTTTTAGTAAGAGTGAAGGTCTCTTAAAATCCTGAATAAGTCATATTTTTCTGGGGATGGGAGCTTTTCATGCAACTCCCAAACATGGAAGATATTTCTAAAAATAAGTTGTGTTTCATTTAAATACTCTTTAAAAACTGGCTTTTACTGCTTACTCCAGTAGATGTTACTCAAAGGAAAAAGAAACCACCTTCCAGTTAGAAATTCTATTTTAAGCTAGATCTCTCTTGACCTATAGGCCTACGTATCTCTGACTTAACTCTGTGGGCTGTAGCTTGTCACAGAGAATGAGTCTGCTTTTGGCAGCTGTGCTCATTCAGCATGTTTGCTAACTTAGCAGGAAAGTGCTTCTGTATTTGCTTTGTCTTGGTTTCTGAGCAGTGACTTATTTACTGAAACATTTCTTTTCTCTCTCATTTTTTACTTATTGGAATTGATTGTGTGAGTGAAATTCAGGATGTTGTGACTGCAGGATTGTATGCTGTCAGTTTTTCTAGAAGATTTGATGTGCTTGTAGGACCTTGTGTTTCACTCATTACTCTGACTAAAGTGAAGAATAACTGATATAGGGAAACATGCCGTATCAATAATCACATTTGATCCTTTTGGTGCAGTCTTACTGGTAAAATCTGGGATTTTTAATAGATGTATATTTTTTGGATGTGTTTAAATCAGTAGTTGCTTTTTTTCAGAAAAAAACCCTGAGGCATGTGTAAAACTAGTGGCTGCATAAAGCTGAAGAATCAGATGTCTGCTGGGCAAATTGACAGAACTCATTAATCTTAGACGCAGTGTACTATAGAGTCTGTCCTTTCATGCACCTGCCCATGCCTAAAGTAATTACATGATGGCACTATTAATACTGAAGAGCTTGAGTGGGAATAGGGTTATCTTCTCTTCCTAGTAATTGATTGCTAGCTGATTAGTGGACAACATTTCTCCTGCAGTATAATTGCCTTTCTGCTATTGTAGCCTCTCTAACCTGGGGGTTAGGCCATCTTACTGGTTTTGAGACCCTGACAATAGCACCACAGCCCTCAAAGTAATGAACTGGAACTCAGTCACTGTGAATTCCCCAAACAGAAGATGACTAGTTAACTGTATTTCAATGATAGCATATTTTACAGCAATCAGACAACAGAAGATTTGTTGCCTTTCCTCCTGCTTTCTCTTTCAATGAAGATATTTTCAAACCCTGTGATTCCTGTATGGAAAAACAGGCACTTGACTTCTATTAAATCACATCTGTTGCTTGTATAAAGTTATTATCTAAAATGTATCAGAACTGTGTAATAAGTTTGTATGTTCCTCTGTGACCCTATAGAAATAGAAATCTATATATTTGCTTCTTTAGAAGCAAACTGGTAATAAAGGAGCATATGAATTCTGCTGTGGGGTCTCAGAGATCTGCTGGTGTCTAAACATGATCAGATTCTCATATTCTGAAAGGTGACTCTGTCATTTTTGTTGGAAGCTGGTAGGTATCAGGCTGCTTGGTTAGGTCTGGTATAGGAAGCCCCTTTTGCCATGAAGCTGCCTGGAGAGAGCAGGTAATTTCCAAGGCTTCATAGAGCTGCATCAATTCTCCTGCCCTGGGACTCTTGGTACCAGCTGCACTGGCTTGGGTACACAGAGACCTGCTGAGCAACTATTTGGTGTGCAGGTTCATGAAGGTTGGGATGAAAGATTACACTGCAGGAGATGTGACAGATATGAATCTTAGGAGTAAGACATGAAATATATGATAATTTCCACCCCCCAGCTTTCTCTTGTCCTGAAAAATAGCTCCTACTCGCATCACCCTTGCATCTTGCTATGTTTTTTTTGTGTAACTCTGCACTAAACCAGAGTCATATAAATCTTAGAGCTTTCTTACACTGGTACTGGACACAGATGGGATGGAACAGCAGTGGTACAGCAAAGATATCTCTAATCTCTACCTTAATGCTGTGCCATATACTTCCTCACTTGATTATCCGTTTATTCTGTACTACACCCAAAAGGCTAATTTTTTAACATTTTCTAAAGACTTCTGATTGGTCCTGTTCAGCACAAGTGCTTAGCTGAATCAATGAAGTGGGTATCTAAGTTTAAATTAAGTAACCAGTTCCCTAGATCCCCATTTCCAAAGGTATTTTGGGGCAATTAATAATATTACTCAATATTGCTTCGAGTATTTGAATCCAGCCAGAGGCATAGTCCTAAGAGAAAAGTGCAAGAACACACAGTTGTCCACTATGTGACATAACCTGCCTGGAAGGACATTTCATTTTCTAACTTTTGTAAGTTACTAGGTACCTAAAAGAGTGATGACTTGCCTTAGGAATGATGCTAAACTGGTCAGAAATCTCAATGACTTCTGTCTTTCTTCTTGTGGCATGCCCTGTAAAATAATACAAATATAGCTGAAATGATCAAGTACTTTGATGATTTTGTAGTAGCCTGTGGGCTGAGGAAAAGTTCATATGGAAATCAAATCCCAGCTGACTTTTATGAGTACTAGTTTAGGTCTCAGACAAGCTTTTTGTCTCCTAATGGAGTTTTGCACCTGACTAGTGATTCTCAAAACTAACTTCTGTCAGATGTGTAGCAGGTATAGAGAAACTAGAGAGGAAGGACAAAGTGAGTTTTGCGTGCACTTAACTGGTGACATGACTTATTAAAAATTCACTCTTCAGATCTAGAAAATGAGCCTCATGTGAACTGGAGCTGAGAGAAAAGCTCTCCTGTACATGGTGTATTTTTGCTTCATGGCATGACCAGCCTTCAAAAAACTGAAGTCCCTGACAAACTGAAGTATGTAGAGTCACCACACAAGCTCCCTTGCACTGCATTGTTGAACAGCTGCATGCACTGGTTGGCTTTTGCTAGGAGACACCACAGTGTGTACTCTATGCCCTTTTGCAGTATTCAGTTGAGTTGTCCTTTACACATTCATCTGGGATTACAAACTGAGCCCCTGTCATTCTCAGTGAGTTAGCATTGATATAAACACATCTAGCATACAAGCTCATGCAAATTACAGCATTTTTTAGCATTTACAGGAGCATGACAGGGGATTAGGGATGGATATTAGAGAGTCTTCGGGTCATAATAGAAATGTGTTGTCAGGAAAGCAGAAAAGCCTCCTCATTTTTTCTCCTCATTTCCTTTGTTTTCTGCAAACATAAACCAGGCTGTTCTTTGCACCATAAAACTTAAACCAAGAATCTTGAACTGCATAATTCCTTAAAGCAGTCCTTATAGCTGTATAACTGTTAAAACATTGTTTGTTGGATTGAAGGAGAAAGAGCAGTCTTTCCCAGGAAATTCTAAAGGATTTTTAGAAACTATTAATCTAATGTATGCATACACTTATTCCAAGTGGGCCTATATTATGTGTAAGAAATATTGAAAATGTTAAAGTTGCAAAATTAAATCTTCAAGTCAGAAAATGCCAGCCTTAAGGTTGCTCCTTGAAAAGCATTTCCTTGCTTTGTGGCAATGTTTCATGAACAGTCTTTAATTACTGGATCACATGCTGGTTTTTTTCCTACAGGACCACTGCCTCACTCACTGCACAGATGGGTTATGTTCTCTGAGTTCAGCATTTTAACTTCATTGTTTCATGTGTGGCCCTAACTTTTATTATCTGGGAAATACTCATATCCTGCTCTAATTAGAGAAAATTAGAGAAAATTTCATTTCCACATAGGCTTATCTGTACTGCTCACCACTGTCCTGTAAAATGCTTTTCAAATGTTATACATTAATTTTCATGAAACCTGTAGAAGGGGGGTAGTTGTATGTCCATACAGAATGATGGTTACAGACTTACCCGGGAATTGTGCTGCTCAGGACTTGATTTTTTTCAGAGTACTTATGGGAGTATGTGGTAATATTTATGTTTACTAGTAGAGTCCCTCTTGATTTTGCTCAGGTGTAGAACTTCCAGAAATTAAAAATGAGACATTCGGAACACAAAGGACATTTTCTTCTTTTCAGACACTTGTAATGAAGTTACAGATTACTATAGCTAGAAAATCCTGAGCAGGTTAAGAGGGCATTCCTGTGTAGTGAAGACTCTTTACTGCAAGTCTCTAAAGCTACCCGTCACCTTCAATTAAACTTTAGACCTTCTAAACAAAAACGAATTTCCAGGAAAAAAACAGAAGGGATCAAAGACGTTTTCATGACCCATAGTGACTAAAATGGTTTACAATGGCAAAAAAAA
>VZRX01017342.1:0-52630 GCA_013398075.1 Notiomystis cincta | reverse complement strand
AAAAAAAAAAAAAAAGACTGTGTCTCATAAGAAGCAGTATTTCTTAACCCATCTTTTTGCCAAAGTGACCTAAGAAAAACGTGTTTCAGAACCTCTGATCTGATTGGTTTAACATTATGATGTAAGCAAGACCCAGCTCATGAAAATCCCAGACTTGTAATTTCAAGTCTCTGTGTTTGATTTCTTACCAATGCTACTCTTTACATTAAATAATCCATCTTTTATAATATTTGCTTCCCAAATTCATGCATTTACTAATTGAATCTATATCTAAGCTCCTCAAAGGAACTTTCAAGATCCTTTGGTAAAGGAGAAGTCAAATGAAGTTCTCAGTCATTCATCTGTCTTGAGTATAAGATAATATTTCTTTTTTGCTATGGATCGTAAGAATTCATTTTGCTGAATGAAAAGAAATGAGAGGATGTACATCAAGAGCATCCTTAATACTCTCCAGTGCTACTGGGCATTTGGTTTGCAACCTGAGGCAGATGAGGACATTCGAATGTTAACAAGGAGGGGGTTGTACCAATCCCTTCCCATTGATCTCAGTGGAGATCAAATTGGCATATCAATTCATGCTCTCAGATTTCAGCATCAGGAACATTTCTTTAAATGAGCTGCATAAACTTTTACAGTCAGGGATGGTAATAGTTAAGAATAGCAGGCTGCCAACACAGAACTAGGCATATGCTTTTTTAATGAACAAAGATGTTTCTGTAGACCTTTTGTATAGAAAATTTCAGCCCAAGCAGTAAAGCTGGACATGGCTCCAAGGGAAGTGTCATGGGAAGTGCTGGGAAACCTTAACTACAGGTGACATTACTGGCTCCACCTGTAGTAAATATTCTCTACCACTATTTAAGCACTATTGTCCTTCACTATCATATTTCTTATATTGAACTTTTTGAATAGTGAGCCTGAAAATAACAAGTTGAGCTCATTAGTACATTAGGTGTTGCAGCAAATCCATGTGTTCAGTGCTAGTTTTCATTCTCCAGTTTGATAGGGTTTCTTTTAGAGAGCAATTACATCTGATTGACATGTTTTCATGCCTCTAGCCTTGACTCCTTCTTACTAAACAATTCTAGATCAAGGACAGTGACTCTTCTACTGCCATTAACTGAAATCAGGATCCAGGAGAAAAAGTTAAATACCTTTTAAGATGCGACTTGAAACAAATTATAAAATATGTATAAAGAGGAATATATTTTGGTTTCATATACTGTAGTCATTGAAAGTCAAGTCAAAAACAAAGTTTAAGGCATGGACATGAATTAAAATTAGACAACAAATTCTCTATTTCTACTTCAGGTAAGAAAAATGAAGCAGAGGACCAAATCCTATCACTGAATGTGCATATAGCTTTTCCATGTATTTTTCACTTTATCATTAACTTAAAATGATGTAATTTAGCGAAGTTTTATACTAATATTGCTGTTATATATCCTGAAGTAAGTAAGAGGGACTTTTTTTTTTTTTTAATGAAATGTTTTACCATAAAAAACAGCATACTTGAAGATACCAAGTATTCTTGCCCACTGGATTTTGCTTCTCATGGAAAAAGCCTTAATTTGAAAAGGATTAAAGGCTTAAAAATTAAACAAACAAAAATCATTCCTCCCTTAATAAATCCACTGTAGCTTTAGTTTGCTTTAGTTTTAATTTGATTTTTTTTAATCTTGTACTTGTATTGGGTTTTGAGGCTTTTTTTCAAAATTTAAAATTTTATTTATAGATAAAAATGAAACAGGAATTTATTCCCCTGTTCTTTTTGCACATCAGGGTCAAGGGGTGGATTTTTACATCCTTTGCATGCACTCATGATCTCTTAGCAAAAATTAATTCGTTGAGCTTGTGTTTCAATAAAGTTGAAAGAATCAGGATTGTCCAATAGTTTTTGCCTGAACACAGCAAGTAAATACAAGAAAAACTATAATTGATCTCCTTTCATAAATCAATGGCTTTTTTTTTTTTCTGATGCCTGTCTTGCTTAACAATTTGTGTTACTTAGATGAGCTATTGTAAGTAAGTTGTCACGCTGTAGCTTTTGAAGATATTCTGCCTAGCCAGGGAGTAAATTTTTTTAATTTGAGGGCATATTTGTGCAGCAAAGAACACTTTACTATGTTTTGGATCCCACTTTCACCTATCTGCTATAAATTTGCAAAGCTCCCCCTTTATTTCGTGTATCTGTTTCACTGACTGGCTTCTCTCTTCCAGGACTTCTCTCTTCTCAGCCCTTTTTGACTACTGGGTTCTCCTGGTTGGCTGTAATAGCTAATCAGCAGTGGCCTACAGATTTTATTTCTAGTGTTTGGTATGCACAGCTTTGTTTCCTGCCTTGCACTAATACACTGCCAAATACCAATTCTTAGCACTGGTATTGTAGTAGGGGTTTGGGATTATGACCAACTTCTTCTTCAGAGGAAATGCAGCTCCACGAGGGAAGTGCAGCTGAAAAATGAGGTGACAAATAGCACAGAAAAATGACCAGAAACACTCCTTGTTCTTGCTGTTGGTCCATATTCTATTGCAAGGAAAGCTCTGGTCTGTAACTGTACCTGGCACATGTGAAAGGCAGGTCCTTGCATGGTTTCATGCTTGTGCCTAATGAAGTGTTTTAGAGTTGGCTTCAGAACTGGAGGCACGTAAGGTGCTTGAACTGTGGATCTTATAGATAGTCCTGGTCATGTGGCTGGAGTGGATGTTGACTAAATTATTGTACTTGATGTCTGTCTTGCCCTGAGGATTTTGGTTCTTAATAAGGATTATTTATCCCTTTGATGTTTTATATATATACTTAAGAATATATAAGAATGCAGCCTAAAAATAATGTATTGAGTTTGTCAAAACGACAAATTTCAGGTAATATGCAAAGCAATAATGGCCCTGTTAGTCATTTGATGTTTCTCATGGAATCATCCTGCATTATGAACTGTAGAAGTCCAAGGTGGTTACACATATAGTTGCCTTGCATTTTTCCTTAGTCTAGGGCATTCCCATTTATGTCAGAAGCCTCTTTCTTTCCTCTCCCTGCTATTGCTCACACTGTGCCACTCAGTTAAGTGCTATGCTGTAGTGGTGTTAGCTGCAGAGTATGCCAGGTGAACTTTACTTTTTGACAACAGAAGTCCAGATGACACAACTTTTTTGTTTCTATGCATTTTTCCCTGAAAACTTACCAGGATAAAATTAGTTCTGTCTTGCCAAATTAACAGTTTAGTACAGTAATTAGCAAGTTCTGCCAAAATATCTGTTCCAGCAAGGAATTGCATTGGGGAGCTCTTCTATTTTTTCCCTTTAGCACTGACCACAGAACTTAATTAACTTTCCTTTCCATCATAAATTCCAGTGCAGGCAATGACCACTGTGTCTTCCCCCACTCCTACATGTTCATTTATGATAAATTGTCCCATACGCAGCCAATCTGGAGGCAGGTGCCTGTGTGAATCTCAGGGGTTATACATACTGTACTATCTACAGGGCTGATTAATAATGAAGTTTTCACTGAACCCCCTTCTTTATTCTGTGTTCATGCTTCAGTGAAATAGGGAGAAGTTTATGGTAGAATGAGAGGTTTCCTCCCTCCCAATCATACATCTCATTTAAACTAATGTCTTTTGGAAGTGATTTGCAGGTGCATGCTGCAAGGTACCTGCACTTAACCCCTTGACCCACATGACCATTCTTGTGGTGTTTTGTAAATACCTTTGCCCTCTTCCTTTTTCTCAGTAACTCCTATATTTGTATACCTTTGCCTCAGTGTGTTTACTCTACCTGCATTTCCCCTTCCATTCTTGTCAACTCTGCATTTCTAGTCAGCTCTGGATGAACTGCTATTGCCCAACAGTTTGTGTAATGGGTCTCTATTTTGTTTGTAAACTTTGCCTGCGACGTTTTTACCCATAAAAATCACTAAAAGTTTTGACCAATTTTTTTTAAACTTCATGAGACACTTTTTAGGAGTCTGCCTATGTTTTAACACGCACATTTGTAAACACTGTCAGCAACCAAAATTTAATCACAGAATAGTGAAACACAAACTATTCTGTGTCCATGGGAATAGATGCTGCAGTGCATTTTGTGCTGAATTTGCTAGGCTGCAATGTTGCTGCAAAGCTCTGTGGTGCTGTGCAGATGCAGTAGCCTGTGTTTGAACAGTAACTCAGGCCAGTGCTGTCATGCAGTATTTGCTTCTGGGTCGTGGTCTAGCTCACTTTAAGTCCCTGCACCACACTCCTTGGAGGTGAGAGTCTGTCCAGTGGATCAGATGATTTTGCATCTAAAGTGTAGACAAAGCTCAAGTTACTTTGGAAATAAAAAGTTGCTTTCTCCCAAAATCTGGTCACTGGGCGTTTCTGAAAGCATCACTTCTTCATTATAGGAAATCTTTCCAGGCCTCTGATAACTTCTTTTTAAATTTTTTTTTCCTTCATTTTTTGCTTTTTGCTTTGGCTCTACTGTTTTGGAGCTCTGATTACCAAACTAGAACTAGGAATTAAGGATTGGAAGGGTGCCTTTAAACTAGGTACTTAATTCTTTCCCTGTCTTAATATAACATTGTATTTTTGTTTGGTTTTGTTTTAAAATGTGTAGATTCTGAACAGACAATTTCATTCCACTGTTAGGCAAAATGCTTTTGTGTTTCTGTTTTGGTGGCAACCTTTTGGTCCCCAAATTGTGTGTGAATACAGGAAACACAAAATTTTCATTTGGTGGAATTCCCCAATGCCTTGTTGGATTTTTAGTAGTTGATAACTGGGGAAAAGATTTTAGCTATGATTGACTCCTGTTCCCTGGTTATTTCCAGCACTAGAGAATTTAGTCTTTTAATTCAGTGTCAAACATACTGCAGGCCTGACTGGTTTTGATATACTGCTTCATCACCCTTTGTCTTTTTCCTTAATGTTTGGTCTCCAAGACCTTTACATATTTTAGTTCTGTCCACAAACTATTGATTTTTAAGTAATTTTCTGTTTCCTGTTCAAGGTAGTTCTTTTTCTGTCAGCTTTTTTTTTCTTTCTTTCTTTCTTCCCTTTTTTCTCTTTCTGTTCCCACCACTCACATGGACAGGAAAATATTCAGGAAGGATAACAGAAAAGGCAATTTGAACATCCATGTACTCATTGTTGTTCTCGGTTCAAAACCAAAGCAATCCATAACTAAATCAAGCTCAAATGTCTTGTCACCAGATTGACGATGAATGTTTTAATTACTAAGAGGTTCCAGAAGGGGAGGGGAGAAAAGCCTACTGAAACAATAAACTTTGTTATCTCCTACTGCTCTGTGTGTCTTCATCATATAAAGCTGTCAGTTTGACTTTCCCTCTTGAAAATATCCTCATGAAATTACTTGATAACTAGTGGAGGGTTAAACTGAAGTAGTATTTAACTACAGCTCATGATTCCTTTCATTTTGCTAGGCAGACTGTCACTAATGAGAAGTGTGATGTTTCAACTCCCTGCATTTTTCACTTATTATCCAGGTCTAACTGCAGTTTTGTTGTTATCTTGCATTCAAAATAAAAGCAGGACATAGGAAAAAGTAGATGTCATGCTGAGCCCAAACATCATCAAACAAAAGGCTTCTTCATACTTAAAGATTTCTCTCTGATCTTCAGATCAGCCCTTAAAAAAGCATAACAACAATTAATGCCAGGGGGTTTTCTGCATTACTTTTGATAAGGACACTCTAAAGCAGAAGAGTTATGGTAGGTGGTGTTGGTGTTGTTTCCTTGTTGAAAGCAGTCGTATTCACATGTCTTCAAAATGAGAGTAAGAAATGAAGTAACCTTAGCTTGTTAAAAAGATGCTGGATATTTGTAAGAGGCTTCATGATACTATATCATAGTGCATAGCAAGAGGAGTCTATACCTGTTGAGGAACTTTCTAAAGGGTGAAGGAATCTTATTATATTCTCAGATATTATTTATGAAATATTTGAGTGCAGTATCATGCACCAATATTCTGTTAGGAACTGGTGCTTAGAGCCTGAAATTTTAACAACAATCAGTATGTGGTATAATTTTAATTGCATGTAAAGAACCTTTTTGGTTTTACACTTGAAAAGCCAAGGACTAATTATTTCCATTTGGGTATTATACCCATTTGGGTATTAAAGTAGCAAGGTTTGGCTTTTGCCTCAGGTAAAAAAGAGTTTTATTTATTTTTTAGTGCTTGGTGCTTTTACTTATTGCAGTATTTGATGTGCAGGAAGGAGGTTCCAGTGATTTCCACTGCAGCAATCTGTACAGGACTAAGTGTGAACCCATTTCTAGGAGAAATGCCCATGGTCTGTGTTATCAGCTACGCTGTGTATGCTACTGGCAGCTCTGGTGCAGACTCAGCTATGCCACTATGTGTGTTCCTAGTGTCAGATAGATCAAAATGAATTCCAGGCTGGGTTTGTGCTTTGCATTTACAAACTCCTCCTCCTTCTAGGGAGAGCTTGGCAGTGAGCTGCACCTTCCCATCATGCAGTTGAATCTCCTTGTTGACATACTCTTCTTCTTAAAAATTCCTGTTCCTGATGTAGAATATCTTTAAATGAGGATACAAAGTTCATGTTAGGAACTAAAGTAGCAAGGAACTTGGTCGTTGCAATTCAGAGTAAAATTTTTTCTCTCAAGTCCCAGGTTGTATAAAATGCTAATACATGAGGTTTCAATGAGGTGCTTTTTGTTAAAACATACCTTGAAATGTGAATGCAATAGTGAAATCCTTAGTGTATTGGTTCAAAGCTGTTTAGATGTTGACAGAATCTTTAAAAAGTACACAACCTATAGCTTTATGGAAAAGTTACCTGTTCAGTATATTAAATGGGGAGTTGGTTAAAGCTGCTGTGTCTGAGGGCTGCCATTCATTTAGGATAAACACCAGAAGCTATAGAACCCTGAAAATATAAGCTAAGGCTAGACTAGACAGGAGATGACCTATGTGAAGAAGAGACTTTCATTGTGGAACAGATGCAAAACCAGAAACTGGGAAATTCATCCTTGTGGAGGAGGAGGATGAGGATATTTGAGTGCCATAGATGAAAGAAAGAGCAGACAGCCAGTATGGCACAGGGAGGATGAGCAGGAAATGAAGGCAATATGACCCTAAAAGAAAGGTAGGAGGGAGCCCATCAGCACAGGCTAGAGAAAAGCAGCACGCTGCACTGAGCATCTGCTCCGTTTTCCCTCTGTGTTCAGGGGAACAGAACATAAATATTTTTGAAAATAAATAGCTTTGCATCAAAGAAATACCTGGCTCTGTCATCAACTTCTCCGTGTAAAAGGGAAAAGAATACGTAAGATGCTGAATATTTGCTACTGCATGATCAAAATATACCATTATTTATCTTTCTTTGCCTCTACCAAGGAACATATGAGGCTGTTGAGGTGACCTGCTGAGGGCCTTATGGAAAATTCTGCAAGGTATTTAGGCTCCTGAAGATGTAGAGGCACCTATTGGAGTTTTTAAAAACACCCAGCATCCTATTGCTCTTCGTAGACAATGGTAATTAGGTTCCCAGGTGTTTTAGAAAGATTGCATTGGGTCTTTGGGTCTTTCAGTACTGTGGAAATCCTGTGGCTATTCTCTAGTACTGACAAATACATAGATCTGTTGTCTCTATTGCTTATTCATTCCAGGTGAGAAAAGAAACAGGTGTTGTATCTGCGAAAAAACCAAACAGGGCTTTAAGTGGAACCTTAACTATTGAATGGCTTTCTCAGTTTTTGCAGTTCTCTGGGGTCTTAATAATAAAAACCAAAAATACCATCCACTCAGCTTCAAGAGTGTTGTGATACGGGCTACTTGGGAATGACATAATAATATACTTATAAGTAGTTTCTCAGTCTACTGAAGCCCTGCCATTATTAACACAAACAATGTGGCAGAGTTCTATTTAAAACATTAATTAGACTTTCTTCTTCTTACTTTTCCAAAATTGTCTGTTTTGTGCAAAAGCCTCTTTAAATTACAAGAGTCGTGTTTGGCTTTTTTATTTTCAGTATGCAGCCACATCTTGGCTATGAATTAAGACAACTTGAAATGGCAAATATTTATTCTTACAATAAGTGCTCAATATTATCCCAAATAGAATCTATGGAATGCAGTTCTTAAAATGATTCATATGATTTACCCCAGAAATCCTGTAGAAGTAAGTAATAGTATTCAAGACAGAGAAGAATACTGCAGTCTGGCCATTGAATGAAGGCTCATCATCTTTTCAGGAATTCCTGAGTGTTGGCTTGCTCATGGAAAGATGTAAGTCTCATCACGCTTACTTTTAACTGGAAGAATGCAGAGTATTTTGTTGTTTCCTAAAATATTTTAATTAGGTCTGCTTTCTGCATAGCTGTGACATCTCAGTAGTTCTGAACAGTAAAAAATGCTGAAGTTATTTTCTGTGTTAATTTCAGTGGCTGCTGTTTGCCATTTTGATTATATTGCCAAATTTTGAAGGTCACCCTGTCCTTAGCAGTCCCATCAGAACAAAGTGCTAATGCTGACTTTTTTCCCAGACAATGTAGAGCTTTAACTAGCACACGAGAGGAGTCCATCAAAACTTTATCCTCCACTGAGTATTATTGCACTTGTAAAGATAATATTAATACACATTTCTAATGCTCTATGGATCATTATCTGGCAGTGGACCAATAATCTGGTATAAAACATTAACAACTAAAAAGGAATACTGATTCCTTTGGGCTTATAATTGTTGTTCATTACAAATTGCTACCAAAACAGGCCTGAGCTGATTCATAGAGAATTAAGTAGATTTGGTTTAGTAATGTTTTCAGGTTTCTGAATAAATTATGGATGCATCTTGACTGTTAGAAGGAGCCACTGACATTATGAAACGGTAATGAACAGTTCTGCAAGAGAAAAACAGCCTCAGCTGATCATCCTGTTCAAAACCTATTAAGGTCTGATGAAATGAGAAGATTTTTTCCTTCCATGTATAGATGTGCAACAAGTCATAAGTTGTGGACTTTAATAATATATTTTCTTCACAAGCAATAACACAGCAATTAGGAAGTGCTCACTGAGGTAGAAATAATGGTAACTGCTGCACAGATTAGCATTGCTAAAGGGAGCTCAGACATACAGTAAAACAACATATTCCAGGTTCCTGTTGGTGTGTAATTTCTACTTTATTTACTTATCATTGCAGTTAAAGAGGACTCCTGGCAGTAATGAGGCTACATAAATGCACATATAATACTGTAGGATGTTATAAATGATATAAAAGATAAATCTAATGATTACCTATTATAATGACAGTGCAATCACTGGGTGAATTGTACAGTTCTGAGAAGTCCATGACTGCCAAAAATGCCACAACACAGTGTATTATTTCTGAGTTTGTACTTCTCCATGACTGTTTGTAAGAGATGTATAACTCACTTGGAAGGGAGCTGCTAAGCACAATGGCTCACAAATCCTCATCGAGGGCAGCAATACTTACAAGTACTGTGGTAAGTATGAAGATAACAATCCTGAAAACTTGGAGAGATTTTGTTGCTGGAAATTCACAGTATTTGTTACCAGTGTGGTAAAAATGAAGATAACATGACTGCCAAAATGGATCTCTTATAATGTAACTGCCTTAAAAATAAACATGCAAAAATTGCCACGTACTGCAAGTTCTGTCAAAAGAATTTATGTTCAAGTCCATCAGTGCTAACTCAGGGAAATGGATATTAGTATATCTGAACCCCAGTAGAGTTTTAATCTTTAAAATCTGCAAGGCCTCTGATGCCTCAGATGTAGAACATTAAAAAAATTGTCAAACAGAGTTTAGTCATAGATTAAGCATAGAACATTGAGAATATGTGCTTACAGTAAAACATTTGTAAAATAGCAAATGTTAATTAAAATAAATTATGATTAAAAAGCACTTCAGAAGTGTCAATTCTTTTTTCTTTTTATACTGGATGATAGTGCCTGAATCCTACCCTCTCCTCCTGTGAAGGCATTTTTAGGATTATATATGTAATTTTGGATGCAAAGGCAACATAGGAAGTCTGTTACTGAGTGGTATGGAGCTATTAGAGTCATTCTGTGCTGAGTAAGTTATGGTATTTGTGTAGTGAAATATGTGAAAGAGAGCCAAAATGAAGATTTTAATAAACAAGTGACTAAAGTTAAGCTGTTAAATGTTCTCTGTAACAGCTGAGCACTTCATATTTAAAATCTAAGTGCTTACTAATTTAAGAAACCAAATATGAATTTACTAACTGTAACCATGTTGTGTTGTGAAATATTTGCCTTAAAGAAGGCATAGTGATTTATAGTGGTGGTTGTTATTATTTCTATTGTTATTACTTAGGAAAGAACAAAGAAGACAGTAATTGGAAGATGGTAGTAAGGTGTAAACTAGAAATGAGTGTAGATTCCATGGAGTTTTTTGAGTAAACCCTTGAAATGAGTGGCAGAGAGGATGAATATGATGTGTTCATGATTTCTGCTTTATGTAGTATCAGTGGAGAGGTTGAAACTGGAGCTGGAATGGAAGGGTGCCAGCAGAGTAGCAGTCTTCTACTCTACGAGAGGATATGAATGGGGAAGATTAGACATTTGATTTTTATGATTGGTAGTTTACACACTTGATGGGAAAGGAAAGGAATAAAAGCTATGAGGAATGATAGGAACTAGCCTCTTGGAGCCAAAGAAGGAGATAAATGTACTCTTTTTACTAAGGAAAAGTGTTCACATCTCCTTATTTGTCTGACAATGAGTTCTTTTCTACTCTTCTTATCCAGTTCTAGAAAGTCTGGGTTGGGACTACCTTTTTCCTTCTCCACAAATACTTTTACAATGAAAGACACAAAAATAATATCCTTCTTGGAGATCTCTTGGAACAACTCTAGTCTCTTAAAAGAGACATTTCTGGAAAATGAAGGTAGCACAGTTCACAAGAAGAATTGCTAAGATAATAAGCAACTGAGTAAAATGCCTGAATTTTGTCTGATACTGAATTGAGAAATCAGTATATGTATTGTTAAAGGGTACAACCTGAAGTCAGTGAATGGATGTTTTAGGTACTGTGTTTGCATGTTTGACTGAAATGCCACACTCTGTTCTCATTTACCAGTTCCAGTACTTTGAGACTCACTTCAAACCAGCCAAAAGTCATCAAGGGAAACACAGACAGGTTATAGAGCTCTACCAGCCTGTTTTCCTTGTTTTCCTTGGGAGCCTCCATTTCTGTTTGCATGACACAGGCATACATACATTTTTTATTGAAATGCCCATTTCAAAAGTTCTTTTCATGGCCCAGGATTTAATTACTGCTGTAAAAAATGCAAGACCCCCATCTTCCTTAGCAGTCACTTTTGTAGTATCTTTTGTGTCTGTATAAGATTATATCAATGTCAAGAACGGTGAGCCAATTTTTATATGATAGACAGGAACTCTTCCAGCAACTCTTGGTATTTGAAAATGTCTTAAACTAATGGGCATGGAAGGCTCGCTTGTTGCTTCCCTGCAGTGACAGTCATGTGATTGCCAGTTTCTGGCTGAAGTGAAGAAGATGCTGCCCTCACTTCCACACCAAGTTCTGTCTGGTTTGTGAGGTATAAACTGATTCTGCTTCATATGTACGTATCTGGTGGTGTGGAACTATACTATCAAGAAATGTATGTTTTCAATAAGGCATGACAACTTATCAGGAGTTTAAGCTATAGATTACACCAGTGTACTGTGCCTGACTCAATCTTCCTGTGCTAAATCATGTCAGGATCTGAAATTCACTGTTCCATAAAATAGAATAGAGGAAGCCAAAATAGCTGGGCATACAGGTATATACATGTATATAGTAAAAAATTATAACTCATTTGAAGACTCTCAACAATCTCATCCAAATCCCCTGGGAATAAGTTTTTTTTCCTGGTTAGAATTCCAAGAAAAATGGCAGAAGCCCAGTCACTTGTGTCATTTACAGCCAGACCAGACAAAGCACCTCTGCATTTTAGAGCAGGAGGCGCTCTAGCTCTAGCAGAGCCATGTTATTAATGACCATTAAGTCTTGTGCATCTATAAGATAAATTTTTCTCAACACAGATATGCCTCAGTTTGTAGAATCACTATTCACTTTCTAGAGTGTCCCTTTTTTTTTTCTTTGACATCAAAGCTATAAGATGCAATAAAGCTATAAGAGGCAATAAATGCATTATTATGAGTGGTCCTGTTTTAAAAGTTTAGGAATTAGAAGTAACTCACATTGTATAAATCATATGGCATAATTATTGCATTTAAATGTTACATTACACTTATGTTTACATTAATTCTTAATAGGTCTGATTTTTTTCCTTCTGAAAACATAATTGGAAACTGTATTTTCCCTCTTATTCTAATTAAAATATTTTAATAAATGTTTATTTAGATACTATGTCATGGAAGGTTGCAGCCTTGGCTGCCTAATGTAATGTAAAAATCAATTAGATGCAGAAAAATATCTGAGTTTAATTTACAAAGACTAGATATCTGCCTGATCACTGCTGTGTAGCAATATCCATAACATTTTATATATTAAAATAGTAATGATTAGTATTAATCTTGGACATGCTGAAGTATTTACCTATTCATATATTCAGAGGTAATCTGTTTCCTTGAATGCAGCTTTTGAGTTGCCATATTGTATAATTTCTTTACCACAATTTCTTCTACAGTGGTTTGAAAGCAATTTCTAACATGCATCATATACTCGAGGTTTATTTGTCTCATGCAGAGATCAGCATGCAAACATTGCTGCATATGTAATTCTTGGAACTAATTGCATACATGCAAAACAATGCAAAGATTTTAACATTGTACAGCAATTAATATCTCTGCTAGTGTAAGTATGTTTCCTTCTCCCCATACTCTCTTCCTCCATGCCCCCCCCAACCATAAATCATTTCCAACCTGTCAGAATGGATCTGTGCTGGCAAAGAAACAAGGGTAATGTTTCAATTTTTCCATCTGGTAAGATATTTTCTGTTAGTTTTTCTCCCTCTCTGTACTCATTGAATTTGCATGAAGAACTATGTATTGTAGACTAATAAGATTTCCTGAAATAGAGTGAAGGAAGCATGACCCGTCTCCCACTAAATCCAAGGTTGTGTGAGATAGAGTAAATTCTGTCATGTTAATGCTGTTGAGAAGCTGAGGACCAGACTTCCTTCCTGCACCTCTGGTGCAAAGGGAGGGATGCCAGCATACTGGGAGAGGGGTTGGAATTGTGACTATAGGCCTGTGACTCACTGTTCTCTAAGCACATCATTCCAGTTTCCTCAGTTTACAAAATCAATTAAAAATTCCTTCTAAGAAAATGCCTCTTTGGTTTCCTAAATATCAATCATTCCAGTCTTTAGCATCTATACCCTTTTTGAGGCTTAAACTGCAAGCTTGGTGGGTTACATAAACTTTATTTTAGGTATATTATTAATTACTTTTTAAAAAGAATTTCATATGGGAAAAATCAATATCCTCTCAGAGTACCAGATCCTGTGTTGATGATAGACTTTGTGAACAGTTCTCTGTATTGCTGGGGGATTCTCCATTACATAGTGGCTCACAGATACGGTATGGTTTTGTTATAGCCGTTAAAAGTAAAAACTAATTTTTACTTGCACAGAGAGAAAATGTTTGGTCCTTCTGAAGGACCACATCCTGTACTTACTTAAAGGATCCATAAACAAAAATAAATATCTGAAATTCCAAAATTGTAAATGCTTTTTGAATAGCTCAGGGTCCAGGCCTTGAACCATAGCAATACTTGAGAGAGTGGTATAGCAAGGCAGGGGTAGTGAAGGTGGACTTGGCAATGACACTCTGATTAGTGCTACTACACCAACTCCAGGCCAAAACCACTTTCCTGGGAATCTGATTCATGTCCAAAGTGGAAGAATTCCTCCCTCTTCTTGCCCTTGTTCTGTGCTGTGTAGCACCCAGTATTTATCTGAGAAATTTAGCCAGTTTGCTCCACTTGTCAATCCAAGTATTCAACATTGAGTTGAAATTAAGAAATTGTATTAAAATTATGATGTAATTAAACACCCCACTTAGTTTTCATTTATTTTTATTTACCTTTGGTTGTTTTAGCTGTCTTGGGTACATTCAGTTATTATTTGCAGGTTTTACCTCATGTTTGAGAAATCTAGACACTTGTTTTAATGGAAGCTTAGGTTCACATTTATTCATATGATTTCAACAGTTAGGACTTTAAGAAAAATAGCAAATATCACAAGATTCATAGGAAAATAATGAGAGTTGGCAACACTATCAATTTCCTCTGATCATACTTCCATTATAGTTAGGTTATTGGACATACTTATTTGTTATTGCAAGGCTTCCTCTATATGGAAAGAGCAGAGAGCCTTGATCTGAAAGAGAATAAAACCCAAGCAGAAGCAGACGTAAATTCTGTGTGAAAGAGCAGAGAGACAGTGTGCATGTGCATGCATGCCTCTGTCTCCACGAATAGTCAGCACTGAACACTGAAAACAAAATGCTGTTTGACTTAACAAGTAGGGAGAGTACTCAAATGTAGAGGCACAAAAACGTCCATGCAATTTCACAGCTAAATACACTACAATTATAATCTAATGCAATAACAATTTTAAGGGTCATTTCATAGTAAGAGATAAGATTTCTTTTGAGTGGTAGAAAGCTCCCACCCAGCCATCACCTAAACAATAGTTATGGTTCCCTGGGAGGAGAAACATTTAGACCAAATTGCTGATGCAGAGACAAAATACCTTTTCAAATGTTTTCTTCATGTACCTGAAGTTCTCAGAAGATAAGACAGACTTTAAAATCACATATCCTCATACATACCTGGAGACTCAAATTCAACATCCTTATCAAAAGAAAGTTAACCCTTCCTTTATGTGGATTTGATGTCTAAATCTTTTCCTATTTAAAGGTTAGTTATTGCTATTGGGTTTTGTTTAGTCTTTAGCAGCTCCATGTGTCTGGAAGAAATCTATATGTGTCCCAAGACACAGAATTGTAGAACTATTGATAAATAAAGGGTAAATTTACTTTTTAATGAAGTCTAGGTATATGGCAAATAGTGCACTATGCTTGAAACATGAGGACTTTGGGTAAGATCCTAACTAAAGACAAAAGTAACAGGAACATTCCTTTTATCCTGTAACTTCAGTCTCAGCTTTTTCCTTTTTATGTGTTTGCAAAGTCTGTCTAAATCTTCTTTGTGATGATGTTCATTTCAGCCTCTTGTTTTGCTCTGTGGTCCAGCAGTGACTGGGAGCACTTCAGAGACAGCACACTTTCAGGTGTCACATTACAGCATCTCCTCTGGCTGATAAAAGAGATGTATTAATAAGCTCCAAAAAAGCCTCATATCCAGTACTTTCACCAGTGCAATGCTGTTCATTAACATGTTAGTAAGCATCAATAGATGCCTCCAAAAGAGACCAAAAGCAGCCAAAATAGAGCTGCTACTTCCAAGCACAAGCAGTGGTATAGAAATACTAGATTTGAAAGGAGAGCTCCATTCTGTTTCATGGGTCTTTCAAAACAACAATATAAGTCATCGTTATTAAATCAAAAAGACACCCTCTGTGCCTGCCAGCCTTTATGTCTGCCAATCAGATTTCTGGAATGCTGTGTTTTCTCTTATAAAGCTAAAATGTGTTACGATGGGTTGAGGAAGGCAGAAAAAAAGGAGAAAAAAAATGATTGAACTGATCGAAATATAAACCAAGAATTGTTAAAAAATGTTTGTGAAGCATTTCACCAAATTTTCAAAGTTATGTGTTCCAAGTTCTGATGGGCTATAGCTCTCATTTTCTGTTTATCCAAAGTGTAGATATTTTTTAATTCAATGTTTTGTCTTCCACAGAGAATGTTCACTGGCTTCTCAAAAGGAAAAATGAAATAGAAAGAGAGCGGTTGTAAGAAAAGTTATGTAAAACAATGTGTGTTCATGTGAGTAAAAGGGGAAAACGTGATGAAAATCATGTCAGTTTAAAACATTAAGGAATTATAAGCAGGTCATTGCTTTAATTTAAAAAGATGTCTTCTGGAGTAATAGAAAGTGAGAGTCTGCTTATCAGGAGTGTAACTACTTGCCTTTCTAAATGCATGATGCCAGTGGAAGTAGCTGAGATTTACAAGGCAGCTGTATATGTGTAGTGCAATAGATATTGCTGTTTGCTCAGGTAAAGCATTGAAATTGCCAGCCACCTGAGCTGCTGGTTCATCTGTGGTGCTTATCATGTAGGTAGGTCCTAACAGTGTTCATTTCAAATGGGGTTTGTTAGATGTTTCACACCACAGAAGCCAATAAGATTGGAACACGTTATCTTGATCATATCAGAGAATCACAGAATATTCTGAGCTGGAAGGGGCCCAGAAGGATCATCGAGTCTAACTCTGTGTGAATGGCCCATACAGGATCAAACCTGGGCATTATTAGCACCATCTAACCAGCTGAGCTAATCTCAGTTGTATACTGCCTTTGGACTTAGTAGTGTTTGACTGAAGCATTTATGAAGGCAAGATCCCAAATTCTTGCTTTTTTTAGAAAGTTATTTAGATTTCGAGATTGCAGTTGAAGTGAGTACTTACTAAATGTTATCATTCCTAGCCAGTTTTATTCTTCATCTACTGTGCAATGAGATTAAATTCCCAGGCAGATGTACAAACCCAAACCTAAAACACTGGCATGCCTAGGAGGGAGTGATGACTGAATGTTACAGTCAGGACTATTCAAAGTACATTGGTTTCTGAATGCTGCACAAATGCAGAAGCACAGCTGAGAAGTTCAGAATCAAATTATGATCCCAGCTGTGCTATCACTGCCAAAAGGGGAAGTTGCCTTTACCTCCCCAGGCTTCCTTTAAATTATGAAGTCCTGCCCCTCCTGCCACGGGTAAAACTCTTTGCTAAGTGTGATTCTGGGGGTGGATCCTTTCCTCTCCACTTCGTTTGCTGTGTTAGTTTTCCCCTGTTTTGAATAGCTGAAAGAGCCCAGGTCTGAGAGGAGCTAGAGACAGGAGTGTGTGGTGAGGAGCACACAGTTGTGAGCAGATGGCAGAGTTGAGCTTTTCCTTTGCCAACAGCAGTAACCAGTGGGATCAGCTCATTGTCTTGTATGTAGCTGCACCCAAAGAAGCAGATTCACCTTGGACAATGTTCAGTTGTGGTGGCTTTGTTTTAACATGCTCATAACTGATGCAGATATAATTACTTTTCCCAACAGAGATTATCACATTGGAGATTGATGTATGATCTAATGAAGCAGGATAGTAAAGTTACTTTGTGTTATCTGTGATCAAGAATGAGAATTCTCTTTTTTTTTTTTCACAGGCGCTTTTTTGAGCAAGCTGATTTGTGAAAGCTTTTAATTGTTTTTCACTTTTATGAGTGATAATGATCAACCAAATAACAACCTGCTCAAAAAGGGATGCTTTACTAAAAAACACCTGAAAGCTAGTGCTTAAAGTAAATGGCAAATTTCATTTTGAGAAAATGCCATATCTGGGGAACTGGAACTTGTTCTCATGCGCTGTTATCTAGATAATTCACTGGACAAATTCCTCATTTAACATATTTCAGCTTGAAGTACAGTTCAGTAGTCAGACTGTGGACATCTCTAAATTGGTTTATAATACAAAAGTCAATGGGAGGAACTCTACTGAAGAAACAGTTACAGGAAAATACCAGAAAACCACACTAGATCTAATTATACTCTGAAAAAGAAGTTATATTTATAGTTTTGTTTTGTGCCTTAAACTTTGTTATCACATCTTGGAACTATATTCAGAATACTTTAAATTTTATTTCTTCAGTCAAAAGCCAAGACAGTATTGTTTATTGTGTGGATTCTATTCATACTTGCTGAAGAATTCACTAGCACTGAGGTCTAATTATTGTTTTTATCCATGCAGTGAGATGTTTCATACATTGCCTTCTGACCCCTGCCCAGCTGGAAATAATTTCCACTTTCGTAGGGTTTTGGTAGCAAAACCAGAATTCTGTAAGGTACATGCAAGTCTAGTGCATTTGCTTAGCTTTTATCATGATGTTAGAATATTTGCTGGAAGTACGTTGTACATTTCTTATTTCCTGAGAAAGGCAGTGGTTCGTGCGATGTTGTCCTGCAGTGGTTGCTGCCTGGCACAGTGGTGACCTTCAGCATCATCCATACAAACAAGGTCTATGGCACAGAAACTCAGTTAGGAGGGATAAAGCAGATTTCAGAATTCTCCCCAGCAGAGTTACAGTTCTGGGGTATAGGACAGCTTGTACAATTAAACACCCAACTTGCACTGGCTGCACTTCTGGCTAGTCCAGGAGAGATCAGGAGCAAGTTTCCTCAGCGCCTTCCCCGGCTTTAATCAGAGGTTCGTTGGCTGTGCTGCTGGGCATGGGGAGACAGGTCAGGCACATGCTTCATCCTCGTATACCAGCATGGGTCTTTTCTATGTTGTAGCCATGTAAACAAAGATGTTTTAGTACTTCCAAAATTAGGGACTTTGTAATTGTAGAATACGGTCATGTGAGATTATAAATTCAGCTGCTGGCTCTTAGTTGATATAATCTTTGAAATAGTCTTGTCCATAATAAGAACATTTGTTTTGTCTTCATTAAGCTCACTGCCATTTTTCATCCCAACATAATGTAAAGTCTGCTATGTATGGGGTTTCTGTAAACAAAACAGTGCTTAGTTTTAAGAACTCTCAATAAACAACTATCAGAATCTTTAACAAGATGTTTTAAACTTCAGAAAAGTTTGACTTTTACATTTCCCAGATGCTTCCTTTCATTTTTGCTCTTAGAGTTCAGCTTTAATATCTCTGTTGTGGTTTTGTCCATTTTGATAATTCATTTTTGAAGGTGACATTTAGATAGTAATAGTTTATAATTTTCTATAACTGTTTATTGTATGCATGTACACATATTTTTGTTACGCTATATAGAGGACTGGCTGTATTGCCTTATTTTTTTGCTGTGCAAATTCAGGTTCCTGCCTGAATTTCCTTCCTAGTCCTCCATGTCTTTTTCACAGACAAAGCTCTCATAATTGGTGAAAACTGATTGACCCAAGGGCCTAAAACCTCCTTTTTTCCCATAAAAAAGTACCGGCAGAATGCAGTACAGTTAATGTGGTGATTTGTCTTTGCAATTCATTTTAGTACCCTATCTATGGGAGAACTGTAGTGCTTGTGTTAATGTAGTACGTTTAAACATCAGCAGATGGGGCCCTTGTTTCCTTTGAAGAATGGTTTGTCTTTGAATTTTATTTTTTAATATCTGTGGCAAGAATGAATTTTTCTTGTTATAACACATTAAATTAATGTAGTCTTTGTAGCAGATAGGGATCTAAACGCAGATCAGAATGCCTTAACTTTAGTAGGAAGCGAGCGTTTCCAAATCTAACTGGAGATCTAATTTTCATGGTTGGCCCTTATTTCTGTAACTGACTGAACAAAAACCTCTGCTTTGAATACCTCAGAAATTTTCTAGGGTTTGGAAACCAGCTGTTTTGCCTTGTGGTTGAATCTATCTTTTAACTGTATTTCATAAATCTTTCTAAAGGTAAAAGAATAAAGGAAATTCTGTGTCTTCTCCAGAATAGGCAGCACTTTTCAAAGTTATTTACAAAATGCAGTTTCCCTTCTCCAAAGGTGAAATAACATAAAGGTTGTATAAAAGTGAAGAAAAAGGCATTGTAGAAGCAAAGCAGAAATCACTGTAGAGAGTAATGTTTTTTTTTAACTAAGGGAAAAGCATAGGCACATGCAGCTAAGGGGAGCATATGTCTTAACTCAATTTCCTTGCTTTTGAAAGACTAGAGTTATAAGCTGAATGGTTCAATATTTGAATATGGTCATTTTGTTTCTGAGCTTGGTTGTCCCCTTAATGATTCTGTTAGTCTTAAAATACATGCTTTTTATTTATAAGTAAAAAATGGTATGGAAGGCAAAGCAATATACTCTGATGCCTTAACCAATCTTATGAATGTGTTACAAATTTATACTTGTATTTTGCAAATGGGTGTCTCATAGTTTGGAATTACTTTTTCAGAGTTGTTAATCTTTCCGATCTAAATAAGAATCTTATTTGAATGTGGCTACATAGTGGGTTTTTAACATAATGCATCATAGAGGGCAAATCTTTTATATTATTAACTTGAAACACCAAAATTGCTCCTTCTGTGTCATTGAAATCTGTCATTTAAAGTGACTGCTGCTTGCTTATGCCAGCTTCTTCATGTGGTTCACGTGTGGGCTAATTACAGACTGCAGATTTGGGGTTTGGGGGGGAAAAAGAAGCAGAATAACTCATACATAAAAAAAATCCTTAAGGCAAGAAAAGAAGCCATGTCTGAAAGAGGAGCATGCAGTTTGCATTTATTGGATATTGTACCACTACCCAAGGGTTGATACTAAGGGTTAAAGTACTGTGATTTTAAAATTGAAAATTGCATAACATGCAAGCTGTTATTAGGTTAAAAACATCAATTTGGTTTATAATTTATTGTTGCCTATACATAAAAGATTACATTTGGGCAGCCATGATTTACACTTTTTCTTTACTTTTACGTATGAGACCTGTTATTAACATTAATCACATTTTTCGTGTCTAATGGTGCAGACCATGCAAGGCCTGTCAAAAATTATTAATATTTTGATTCTACTTTTTGACTCAGTTTTTGATGGAAGTATGATTTGTTTTCCAGAATTTTATAGGGAGAAACTTCAGAAACATTTTACTGGTTGCTCATTTAGCTGATTTGGGTGCATACCTCATAAACAGTGTGTTCCATTAAAAGATCACATAAGCATACCATTCTGCTTGAATTAAAATTATTTTATCAACATGATATGGTATAATCTGAGCATCTCAATGCTTCCCCATATTTTGTTGCTGATTTACTCATATTCCTCTATATATTCGTCTGGTCTGGACCAAACTGTTACGTTCTTTATACAGATTAAATATAGGGAGAAATAATCCAATCAAATCAATGGAGTTGCACTGGATTTTTTAGTGGTGAAATTCCCATACAACTTTCCCCTCTGGAGATATTGTATATGGCTGTGCTTTAATTCGAGGGAAAAACTGACTTGCACCCGATACTGACTCTATTGGCATTTTTTTCCAAAATGGCAATGCATTATTTTCTAAGGAAGTAAGAAATGGTAATTTTATTTTGGCCACAAAACTCGCAGGAAAATAATTTCCTATACAGTACTTTTTTATTTCTGGACACATTAAAATGTATGATTTTAAGGTGTGCATATAGTGTATAAGGATAGACAAAATATTTAGGTTAACTATGAACTACTACTTATATAGTGCATTGGATAAATAAAGAGAGACTTAGATCCAAGGATACAGTACAGTTTTCTAATTTAAATTACTATTATAATGTCTTATTGATCATTTTACTTAAACACACTAATTTTTGCATCTCTTTTTACCCATGTACTCATCATGCAGATGATCAAATAGAATTTCACTTCCTCTTGCCCAAGAGGGAAAGTAAAGAGGTTTAAACCTTTGAGCTGGAGGAAGGGAGGGAGGGAAAGAAAATTAACTGAAAGGGAGGTTACTTTCTTTAGAAGTTGGGAGCTCTGCTGTAGTTGGGAACTGAGATAGTACAGCTGTTGAAAGCAGCTCACATCTTTGGTCATGACTTGAGTGTCATTTGAAACTTCTGTACATTGTTAAATATAAAAAAGTAAGTAAGGAAAGGAAGGGTCTTTGAAGAACCAGCTCCTTTTGGAAACAAATGTATTTACGGTAGCTTTATCTCGGAATTTCTACGCATATAAGTGATAATCATTACTAAGCATCTGTAAAGCCATTTAGCTGATAGTACCTAGAGGATTTTCCAAATCTAGTGTTTATCTTGCAGCTTGGTGGTCTCTCTTTTTTTTTTTTTTTTGTGCTAAAAATGCATTAAAAATGTGAATTAAAACATAAATTGTAGAGATTAATCCTAAGGCTTTCTCTGTAACTCTTTTCAGAAAAGTTCTTGGATGAATTTCTCTGGTGGATGGTGGTGTTGGATGTTGGGTTCTGTCTTCTTGTAAGAACTGCGCAGAATACACTGTATAAAACCAAAACATAGAGGATTAGTTAGTTAGTTAGTTAGTTAGTTAGTTAGTTAGTTAGTTAGTTAGTTAGTTAGTTAGTTAGTTAGTTAGTTAGTTAGTTAGTTAGTTAGTTAGTTAGTTAGTTAGTTAGTTAGTTAGTTAGTTAGTTAGTTTGTTTTTGGAGGGTTTTTTTGGTTTTCTTTGTCTTTCTATTTGATGAGCAGATCTGGGTGTGGTGGAGGTGTTCCCATGTGCTGCTTCTCTTGCTGAAGCATTGTAAAAAACCCTTCCCACAAAACATAGCAGATAATGGCTGTTTGACAGTGTGGGGTGAATTTTGGAGCAAATGGGGATGTTCCATTCATGGCGTTTCTGAGGCTGGAGCTCTATGAGCAGGGTGGAAACTTTGGGTGAGAAAGGCTTTTGGGGGATTTCCTGAAGGAGAGCACTATACACTGGTGGTGTCACAAACTCTCAAACACTGTGGGTCAAGAAGGGACCTCCTCCAGATCCGAGTTCACATCTCTCTCCATTTCTGCACCTTTGATAAGGGGTTGTCAGGTGTATTCAGTGTATTCTTTTTATTCCCTGCAAAACTGGTTTATCTTAAACTTGTATAAAAGGGACAAATATTAGAAAACACATGGTTTTCTGTACCTTTTGGAGTGTATCAGCAGAGCTGGTTTTGCTTAGCGCTCCACTTACTGCACTTGGAAGCTTCCTCTGATCAGTTCTATCAAAGCTGGTGCCAGAGATATTTTTGTTGTGTGTCAGTGGATCTACAAAATATGGCAGTCTTGAATTCCAGCAGCTCCACACTCTGTTCTTACAGCTGGAGTTTAGGGAGTACTTAGCAGTGTTCCTGAGGAGCTTGTCTGATTCCCAGGGCAGGCTGTTGAAGACTGCAGAAGGTTTGACATTAATTCTAACTTTGGATTGTCTGACTTAAAACTTAATGTTTTAAGACTTTATTTGCAGCATAGTTTCTAGCTTGATTTTCAACACAGTGTTCAAAATGAGTAATGTTTGATATTTTGCAATACTTTAAATTAATAGATAACCATTTACAACATTAACACTATCTTAATGAAGATTTTTCCTTGGGATTGCAAACAGCTGCTGGTTCATCTATCATTTATAATCTTTTATTAAATTTGCACCTGGCAATGCAGCTATAGTTGAAAGTCTGTTAATTATGAGACCTGCATTTGGGAGGCCTATAGGCCTTTCATTTCCAATCTCATCAGGCTGGAAGTTTGTATATAATGTTTTCACTAGGATGGATGTTTTTCTTCTTGGGTGGGTCAATATTTAAATTCTTCACTTCTCAATAAATAGGTAAATACTCAAGAATTACTAGAAGATGCCAAATAAGAAAAGCATAGGTGGTTTTTTTTTTCTTTGTGTTTTTATACCCCTTTTTCTGAAGCTGTCCTTGCCTTGAATGGAAAAACAAAGAATAGAGATGAAAAATACTTCATAATAAATGATTTAACATGTATAAGTTTTTTTCATTTGTGAATTGTCTGTGAGCTGCTTTGATTTTCTCAAATGAATTTGCTATTCAAAATTATTCACCAAATACTTTATCTGAATAATTTTTGGTCTGGAGATTGTTGGCAAGCAGATTGTTGCATTTATTTGAATTTCTAATTTCAGATATCACACTATATATGTTGATTAGATATAGTAACATTTATGTTCTCTGTTCGAAAGAGAAGGTACTAGAACTCTTAAAATGAGATTTCCAACTGATGTTTGCAAGTTCAGAATTATTAGTGAGTACATAGTCACTGAATGGGCTGTTGATTGCTCCTTTTGAGTGTAAACTTGCTTGACAAAGTCTGTCTGATGCCTCTCTCAGAAACAGTTCTCACAGAAAACCACAACAAATTCACCAAAATATATTGAAAAAACTGGCATATTTTAAAAAAATATTAACTTGACCTTATTTTGTTAATGTTTTTTGTTTTCAAGATCTCATAGTTGGTATAGGTTACCTTTCTCAGGGAGCTGACAGTCAGGGAAGATCAGACTGGAGGCTGGTAAGAGGATTGGAAAAGTGTATAGGAGCTGGGTGAATAGAACTTGAAAGGAAAATCAAAATATTTCATAGTAACAGAATAAATAAACAAAACTTAATTTAGGGGCCACATTAAGCTGTCCAGTATTGCATTATTTTAGACTGACAAATCTAATGAAAAGTATAGCAAGGATGGATGGGCAGAGAGGAAGGATTGAATGTATTGCTTTTATGTAGCAGTTTCATACAAACTATCTCTTACCAGCCTACCAATAATGAGATATTGCTATATGGAACTCAATACAGTAGCTTTTATGTTTGTCACACAGGAAGACAAGACAATATATGAAGAAAGAGATGGGCAAACTGATGAGAAGTGTTAGAGGAACAGGATGAGTTCTCTTGTAGAGAGAAAACCAGGAAAGCATAGGAGAATGGCTAAGGGTGAGTGGAGGAATGTGAACAGTGAAGCTAGAGCTGGTCTGCTGAATGTTCTAGTCTGACATCTGAAATACATCATGGCAGTGCTTGCTATATTAAAGATGTTAGCTGGCTTGCAATAGGAATTAGTCACACAGCTTTTGCTTAGCTTTGTGACTTTTAAAGTTGTTATATTGTTTTGGGATAAAATTTCATTCTTGTTTTTGCTATCACAAATGGTTTATCTGTCTTTGTTGGCAGTGTACTCCATATCCAGAGACTGAATTAAATACAGGCAAATTCTAAAGAGGAAGTTCAGGCTTGGTTTAAAAAGGAATAGTGATTTCTTAAGGAGGAGCACTGTTTTTAACTAGGTGAGTTAATATATTTCTGTGAAGGAAGAACCTCTAACTGTTACGTGTCATACTGATCCAGGAGAAAATAGGTGCTGGGGCCTTTAGGTGTAGTGGCCAAGTGGATTCCCAAAGTAAGTCCAGATGAAAAATTATCGCTGAATGCATGTTTTGTTTTGCTTCAATAAATAACTTGACAATGATTGTGGGTGTTGTCACACTTCTGGATTGGAAGAAGTTCTCCTTTAAAGCGAATTTTGGATAGGGAAGGAATGTTTAAGGATGATTTAAAGAATTTTAGTCTTATCAGTAGGGAAAAGATAAATTGCAGCCTGGGTTTACATGCCTGTGCAATTCCACAGAAGACAAAAGGAATTGTGCTGATACAAATCAGCAGAATTTAGCTCCCTCTTGCAATAACAGGTGGCCAGCGTAGCAGAGGGTCCTGCCAAAGTCCAGTGCAATACTGAAGCTTGCACTTTTTCAGTCTTTTCCTAGCTGGACACTGTTCCACTACAGATTCGGTTCCTCAATTTTTATGCATTTTTTAAAAGCGCACTTTCCTTATAAGCCTTTTTTTCTTCAGTTTTGTGTGTTCTTTAAGCTTTTGAGATGTTCCTAAAGGCACTTTTGTGAGTATGTTTATGGACCTCTAGTTACAGTCTGGTTGCTGAATGTCTTGGGTGAATATTTGCAGTTTGGATGAATAGCTGAAGGTGCACCAAATGGCAGCATTCAGAGGTATTTGACCAAGAATGATTGACAGTGTCTGTAACTACTTATTATGTCAAAGCTTCAGCACACCGATTGATGGGAAATGATGTATAATAAATTAGAATGATCACACATCATTTCCCATCGATTGAAATGCCAAATCCTTTGATGGAGTAATGAGTTATGGCCAATACTACTCACTGTCTTAGTAGGAGATTGATTGCATATCCCTTCATCAATGTGATCAAACAACTAAGGAATCCAAAGTACACATGTAGCAGACAAGTTCTACTGCGGTTTCAGTGTAATGTGAGAGCAATAAAGTCAGTGTTGCTTCTGTGGTATTATCAGTGTAACCTGGGGTATATGTGAAACATGAGCAAACATGTAAATGTGACCAAATTCATTCAATACAGAAACCTTAAAGAAATGTAAGCTGATTCCCTCTCAGTCTTACATACCAACGGAAGACTAGGGATGACATTAAATTTACTAAAATCAGTTATGCAATAAATTCAAATTAAAAAGAAAATCCTAACTAATGAAAACTCAGTTCTTGCTTTAATTTTTTCCTCAACTGAATGTTCTTGCAGAAATCAAACTTCATTTGCTCTGATCTAAGAGTAGGTAGAGGTGTTATCTCCAGAAAAGTACATGGCCCCCAAATTAGTAAAAAGGAGAGGAAAGTTTCTAGCAGTCTACTAAGAATTGCTTTAGAATTTTGTATTTTTCTTCCCTTCAGTAACATTCTTCATCTCCACCTGTGTATTATAAAATCAGTGGTTTGTACTGGCTAATCCTTCTTTCTCAGAATAGGTACTTCAAAGCAAATGCATGTATACACACACATATTGAATGGTATTTAAAGGGCTGCACTGTAATATCTTGTGTCTATTCCAGTGTCTTGTGGCTTAGATACTCAGTGTTTCAGACATCCAGTTGTACTTCACGTATAGCTGTACTCTTTACTAGCCAAAAACCCCACCATACATTGGCTAGCACAATGGCCAAGACAATTAGCTGAAGCAATTATTGCCTAGAACAAGAGAAGAAGATGACTTTTTCTGGAGCTCATGCACTGAACACAGAAGCCATTTATTTATTATTTATCAATGAGAGAATTTTATAATGAGGAAATAAGATTTTTTTTATATACTTAAGTGAATATAAATTTTTTGTAAATTAATTTCCATTTGAAAGAACAATATTAAAATGAGTATTTCTAGATTAAATTTGGTTAATAAGGACTGGTCAACAGAGCAATGACAGCAGTATGAGATCAATGCATGAGAGGCAACTTTAAAAGAGGTGCTGTTACTGTCTTTTCAGAGCAGCAAGAGGCTTAACGTGGGCCATTTAACCCTACCTGCCATGAAGATTGCAGCAGGCAGTCACTTTCAAAGTGCTACAGCAAGATAGCTCTCAAGACTGGAGCTAGTAAATTTAAGCTCTCCTGAGCATCTCCAGTGCACTGCATTCACTGCTCTTACAGACTGTGTAACCTTTGCACTGTGAAAGCAGCATGGTCATGCAGCAGTGCTGAGGCTGCAGGCAAATATTTGTAAATTAGGAAATGTCAGACTGTAGGTTGCTTGTGATACTTATACTTGTGTCTGTTTGCATATTTGCTATGGCAGAGCCTTTAATTACATGATCACCTGCTAAATTTTTCTTCTGGTTTCTGTCTCATTCAATGCATTCCATGGGTAGCAATCATAGACAATAGCAACTTTTTAATATCTTCTTAGTGGAAAAAGAGAAGCACATTTCTGTGTTATATGGATCTCTAACAATGACCCTGGACCCCGAGGAGAATTTGAAACCTGAGGTTTTGTTTTTGAAATGTGATGGATGTTAGGTCTAAATGAGTACACAGTAGGAAAACCTTGTTTTCCTGGCATGATTTACTTGAACTGTGAGCTAGGTCAGATGGGTACCACAAAGTGATCCAAGGCATCTTTCTCTCTTCTCCATCCAGCCTGGCTGGCACTGGGGCTCCCAGTACATTAAAGGACAGTTTTTCAGTTTCTTTGACTGGGCACAGAGTCAGCTATAGATTACAACAGTGTTGGTCTGCAGATAATATTTTGACATTCTGTAATTGCTGACTGCTCAGCAGAGACAGGATGCTTTCTTTTTCCAGAAGTTTACAGTTATGCAAAACCTTGGCAAAATATACAGTGACACAGAAGGGAAAGTTCTGTGAGTTAACTTTCTCCCAGTTCTAAAGTTTGCTATAGCAGTGACATTGTTGAAGTTTCTTATGGACATCTCCAAAAAACCTTAATGTAAATAATTCCAGTAGCTATTACTGGTGACAACAGGATGAACTAAAAATGTAGCAAGTTTATAATAATTAAAGAATTAACATTGAAAACTGGTTTTAAATCACATAATGTATTTTCAGGCACATGAATCACAGCTTTTAAAATTCAGCTCTGTAAGATGCAAACCCAGTGTTTCACTTATTGCCACTTGGCTTTCATCCATTTGCTTTGTTAGAAGCCATTCCCCTGCATTGCTTGTTAGCACAACAGCAGCATGATGTACACATAACCTGTACTTGAAAAATAAGTGCCAACTTCCACATTACTTTTTTATTTTTTTGTCTGTAAGGAAAGACCAAAATATATGGAAATTGGTAGAATGACTATGCTTTGGGTTTTTTATACCAATGTAAGTCACAGCAAAATTTGACCTCAGATGTTTAACTTGCCTCCCATGAAAATCAATGTGTTTGGTGCATTCAAGTTCTCATTTAAATGTACATTGAGACACTGAAGTACTTTTTATAAAAGTGAATTTTTGACCAAGCACAGTAAATTGTAACAGCTTCTGACCCTGTTACAATAAATACATAATTTATCACGAGTACTCTACTAAACACAATTTTTCTGAAGTATCTTGGAGAGTAGTTACTTGCTATGCATATGCAGTTGCTACTTTTTAATATTTAAATATCCTGAAGTTTTACTTTTTTGTTCAAAATGGGAAAGACACATCAGCTTTCATAGCTGAATCAAAATCAATGTTAAATAATTACAATGAAAAAAATCATCTGAAGCAATCCAACATGTATTTTTATACATTATCTCAGAAGGTCAAAAGTAAGATTGAGAAAACATGCACGAATACAAATTGCTTTGCTGTATTCAGGTTCCTAAGAGGTTTCTTTAGTTTTTATGGATGATTCAAGAACTCTTCAAATGATAGGGCTGCAGGAGGACAGCAAATTCCACAGCATCACACAGCAATGTATAGTTCTGGAGAGGTACCCTGTTTACCAGGTTCCCCTTTGTACAAATGCCATGAAATTCCTGCCAGCTCACAGCATTATTGGGATTTAATTATCACTGAGAGATAAATTACAGGGCTTTGAACTTGGGATAAAGAAAAATGTATAAAAATCTCATAAGCAGCTGAACTTAAGGAAAAAGTTGGGATAAATTTAATTGCCATGCTCTTATTTAGGTTGTCAAAGGAGCCAGAGGTCTGATTGTGACAGATTAATCTGGGTAGAGCACTGTGCTAGTGAGGCCACACTTCTTTGTCTATGTACACTAACAGCACCTTTGTCATTGCCCACTGGTGTTCCCCATGTAAGCATTAGGAAACTTGTAGGCAGGAGATAGTTATTTTTGCAGACATTTAAGGTAGGACCAGCTCAGAGAGAGAAAATGCTGAAGTGCATGTTTTAAAATTCATAAATCTATGGTGAAACTGGTTTTCCCTTTCATCTAGTTCTCTGATTCTTTTCCTGAGAATAAGTTTTGTGTCCTGCCAACTCTCTATATTGTACTGTGGAGTCTGTAGTGTTTTCTAGTGCTTGGGAAAGTGTAGATCATTTACAGATGAAACCTTTCAGTTTTCAGTATGCAATAAAGTGCACACAGACAAGTTATGCAAGTAAAAGTACCTTTAAAAGCATTTTTTCAGTGCTGTAATGATGCTCAAATTAATTCCAGTGATTTTATTAGAGATAAAAATTATTGGAAAACCTGATTTCTTCTATGATGCCTCTAAGACTATACCTAAGTGAAACATTTTTACTTTAGATCCAGAAATAAAAACTTCTGGTATTGCTCATCATTAGAATTTTTTCCCTCAGGCTTTGTCTTTATTAGCAGCTTAAGAGTATATTTAGCACTGTCATATGTGAAATCTCTTCTGTTTGCTAAACTAATATGGGATAAAATGTCTTTTTTTACAGTGTTACTCATTCATTATATAAAAATGAAAGAAACTACTTTAGTGTGTATATAGAACTACTCTCTATTTTTATGACAAAAGGGAGGTGACAATACACATCCCTTAGGCACCCAGGGGTATTATGTAAGAGTCATTAGTGTAATTGATATCCATATAAAGAGTGTTGTATCAAACATGATTAAAATGTGCAATATATTACACAGGTTCCAGTGTTCCAGCTGCTTTGTTATAATCCTTCTTCTGATAGATATGTTTCTGCCTTCTTGTGAAAAATAAAATTATTTCAGAAGAAATGATCTTTTCCTTCTTTACTAATTTTAGACACGATTTCTAAAAGGCATATCTTGGCCCATATATATGATTTTCTCAAGTACAATGAGCTGAACATTTATTGTGTGTCTACTCATGCAATAACAATTTAATCAAGAGAATTCCTTGTTTTATGAAGACTTTTTATTAGAGATCATTTCCACAGACTTCTAATAGGCCTTACCAATTCTCATAATAGAGTAAGATGGTCTCTTGATGACATACTACACCTTGTCAAGAAAACTAAACTCAGAAGAATAGATTTTATGTCTGCTTACACCTCTTTTACACTGGTAGTGCTGCATTTATTCTCCTGAGAGGTGAGGAGGTATACATTTCAGGGCAGGGATTTTAACTTTCAATTCTTTTTTTTAAGGAAATTTTACAGTATTTTTAATATCTAGTTTTAATTATGTTACCCTTTACTCTGAATATTAAAGGAACATCTTCCTTCAATTCTTTTCTTTAAAGACATTCTTTCAATGCAATTTTTCAGTGACTATCTGATATTAGAAAGCAACTCCTAAAGTAAAAATCCTCTCATTTTCAAATGTTAGCCAGGCAGAAGATCGTTGCCAGATAAGAGTCAGCCTGCCTAGAGCTCAAACTGCAGGGGACCATAGTCAGAGGACAAGGCATCCATTTCTAAAGGATGACCAAGAATGAGGTTTTCACATTCATGTCTGCCCAAAACTTGCTAGTCTCTGTAGTGGCAGCCCTGCACGGTTCTGTAGCTCACACTGTCACTATCTGTGCCTTTTAAGATCCAGGGCTCCCCATACAGTGCCACACAAGACATATTCTTCCTTCTCTGTCCACTTTAGGTTGCAAAGTCTTCATTCTTTTCTAGTTATAAGCACTGAGTCCCTGCTGCCAATTGAAAACACCAGTTGAAAAGTCACACATTTATGTGTGACTCTCACCATGTTTCTTGTCACAACCAGCAGAGTTTAGAAATAAGCCACTGTTAATGGTCTTATCTTGCTATTGCTGAATTAGTAGTTTCTAACTCTACCAAACTTCCTTATCTTAGCTGGCATTTTCCATGTCAGGCATCAGTCCCAATCACAGTATGTTTGATGACTGAGCTCTAACACTTAAGTCATTTTCAAGTGCAAGGAAACAGTTCCTCTGTCTGCTTGAAGAATATGCTTACTTCTTGAAAAGTTGTTTTTCTGCCATGGATGTTGGAATTTTTTAGTATTATGCTGATGTGGAAATTTATCCTAAATTTGTTTCTATTTCTGCTATTTACATTCTTTGAAGAATTTATTTGCACTGAGCATGCCATGGTCCAGGCCTTTAGGAATGCTGAACAGGATTGTGCCCACAGCTACAGGTACAACTGTGATGCTGGGCACGGGAAATTTCTGTTGGGACAATCTAACAGAACATGGAGAAAAGTAGAAAAATATGCTGAACTCAGAATTGGAAGCAGGAGAAACAGAGGTAAGGAGGAAAAAAGAAATCTATTGTAGTGGAAATGAGATTTGAACTGAAGAGGATGGCTATTAAGAAAGGGAGTGCAGGAGTAGCATGGAGATGTCAGAGCAACAAGGGATAGAATGTGTTTTGAGGCAAAAGAGCAATAGGTAATCTTACTATGAGAAGCTAGAACTTCCTCCAGAAACCTGGGTTTGAACCCAAGAGTCTCGAATTTCTTCCTGATTCTGCCATCAGCAAGTATCTGGCAGAGTGTCGATCTCCCTTGCTGTGCCATCTGGATGCAAGTTAGGTCAGAGGACTGTGCCCAACTTCTGGATTTTAGTGAGAGAAGAAGTCTTCTCTGAGTAATGGAATAAGGTAACCTTGCTGCCTCAGCCATTGCCCTTCCCACTTCCTGTACAGAGATAGGATTGACAGTATTTGCAGCTGGTTTTAGTTCATTTTTTTTACCTTGGTCTGCTTAGGCTGAATTCACACACACTGCACTGGTTCTTTTTCCAGGATGTACATTCCAACTATTCAAAATTTTGTAAAATGTCTATTTTCCAAAGAAGCTTTATGCACATTTGTCAGGCATCTGTCACACAATAATAGGTATTTCCTGTGTGCAAACATACTCAAAACCTGGGACCATTGTGCTCCAAAACTGAGAATCTACCATAAGAGAGGTGATGAAAATATGACCACTAGAAAGGAAAGCCTTCATGGAGCAAAAATCAGCATCTGCCTGGGATGACTGTCAGCAAGAACTTTTGGCACTGCCATGTCTTGTAGCTTGTTACTTTATCTCAGAGTTGTTTAATGGAATATTTACTAGAACATTTGCATAAGCTGGTTATAACCTATACAGTAAATACATATATTTGCAGTACTATATAAATAGTGAGTTCACTGTACAAGACGACAGTGGTATAATAGCAACACTTGAAATAGGATCCTTCTTTTACATAAGTGAAGTTATTGATTATAGAGAACCTGTTTTGCAGCCAACACAGTGACTTTGTTGTGCAGTAATTGTATATATGCTGCAGTTTGCCAAGGACATATGTGATTGCCTGAGAGCTGTATTGCCCTCTGCTGTGGTAACCTAATTCCAAATCTGGTGCTTCTGATTTGCATTATGAATAAAGTGATACAGCACAAGAGTGTGTATGGGAAGAGTGGCAGCTTTTCTTTTCGTGTATTCTATGTTGAAGCTACTTTATGCATCATGTTTCTTTTTAATCTCAGCCCTAGTTAAATTTATGACAACAGTTGTAGGGGTGAAACAAGCAATCTGCAGGTCAGGTTCGATGGAGACAGAACTGGGTGAGTGCACTTGCTCTCTTGTAAGCCTTTATTAGTAAGTGTTTGTTTTCAAGAAAGAGAAATCCATGCTGGTCAGCTTCATTGCAAATTCTGGATGTACAGTCTTTAGAAGATGATGAAACAGGTAGTTTCTGTTGGCCAGTAGAATGAATGGTTTATCTTTCAGCAATGACTTTCATGCTGACAATATTTCTTTATGTCTTGTTTTGGCCACTTGATTAATATGGACAGTTTCCAAGGAAAGACTGGTTTTGTTGTGTTTTTAAACAGAAAGCAACCACCAAATTTTTGTCTTCCCCCTGCTAGTGTATGCTCCTCTCAGGATTCCAATTGTTTTGGACAAACAATACAAAGTGCGTGTCCAGCTGTGTGCTTTGACAATCAGTCTGTCTCTGTGTTAGGTGACATACCTTTGACATTTGAAGAAAGCCTGAGCTTCACATGCCTGAAAGTATACATCTCTTTGGACTTAGAAATCAGGTTTTGAGAATAAAACAAACTCGAATTAAATTGGTTTCATTTTGAAAAGTCAAACCCCGTAAGACTTTAATACTTGGGTGTATGCTGATGAAACACCATGACTCTAAAGACTGTTAATATTCATGGAAGTCTGAAATAATTCATGACTTTCTCAAGTAATGTTAGATGATGTACGATGGTAAACAGTATCATTTACACTGAACCTTAAAAATTATTGACAAAGACAAGTTCCTAAACACTGGCTAAACCTTGTATTTGTTGTTATGATTTCTTGGTTTTATACTTCAAGCAGATTTTCAATTAACTCCACTGCATTTGGAGTAATTATTCATTTATTATAGTCAGTTTAGATATGGTAAAGATTAAAGGAGTAAAACAAATCATTTCAGTGACATAGGCTAGTGATACATTGTTATTATTCTGATTTCTTTGCCTCTTGCTTAGGGAAGATTTATACCATCCATTTTTGAGTGATTCCTTGTTAGCATATATTTTTGTAGATACTTATTTGCTAAAATAAAGTGTTTGGTAAAGTAAGAAGCTAACTTGCTATCTTACTCTCTCCCCATTCCTTTGGAAAATACAAATGTTCCTAGAATAAAAGGAAAAGGATTGTAGATGTGCACAGCACGCTTATTAGACATGCAGTAAAATGTACTTGTCTATTAATAAAAAAAGTACAGAATATGATGCACCGCTGTTCTAAGATAACTCCATGTGTTCGATGTTGAGAAATTAATGGCACGGAGCAGATGCCTTCAGTCAGCTAGGAAGTGTGGTTTCCCAGTGTACTGCAACTGCATGCCCTGCAGTGTGTCATCTCACTTATGAAGGGGTTTTACATGTTTATAAAAGTGTGTTAAACATTGGTAAAGTTTATTTTATGCATTATGCATAAAAGTTGTCATTAGGATTTAACAAAGCAGCTTGCAGAGAAAGATTACAAATAAAATCTCTGTATACAAAAACGATTTGGATGGTTTAGCTAGATGGTTCTGACTTAAAAAAATTAACATTTCACTTACTGTTCTCAAACATTCAGAAAAGGAGAAAAACAGCACTAACTGAAAAGATGAAATATATGTTGTTATAGGAGTGCCTGGCAGGATCACTATTACAGAGGTTCTTTTAGTATTTCCATTATAAATCCTCTTTATTCAGTGTAATATCGTGGTAATTTCAAATCACATTTGGCTTTAACTTGGCAAATAATCTGTCAACACAAAAATTCAGTTCATTTATATGTATGCATGCATTTATTCTTACATATGCACAGACTATATCATGTTCACATGTGGCTGATGTATAGATTTAAAAATAAGTAATGATTGTAAAGCTACTCTCTTTTTTTGGTCCAGTTTGCCTAGCCATCAATTTAAAGAAGATTACAGATTGGATTTTCAGAAGCACTTAGCATTGCCTTAAATGGTCATATTTAAGTTAATGGTAAAATTCCTATGATTTAAATTGCAGTAAAGTTAGGTCAATGCTGTTGAAAATCTCACTCCATCCTTTCAAACTGTTTAGGGATCTAGCTCTAGGTGTGTGGTGTAAGTGACAGACTTATGGGCATAGTAACATTTTAGTGAAACTTCAAGGGGATTACTCAGAGCTCTTCTACGCCTCTGTATGTTCTGTATCTATGACTAGATAAAAAGCCTAAGGCACTAATCTAGACCCCTATATTAGATGCTTAATTGATTCAGTTTGGGGAAATTGTTTTCCTCTTTCAAAACAAACTTGAAAGGATGCTTTTATGTTGGATCTACATAGAGAGAAAAGACCCATTGGGAAGTGAAGGATGCCATGAGTAAACAACATGGATGAATGTCATGGCTAGAGTTATATGGCAGCAGTGTGAGAGGTGGACGTATCAATAAGCATGTAGAAGAAACTCACTGACAATAATAAAAAGACACACTTTCAGTAGCCATACTTTTATTTTTATGATGTTGTGTATTTTGATTTTTTTCCAGTTGGATATGTTCCTTTTTGCTGTATTTTCTGCTGCCACATGTGTCTCTGCCTAGTTAAGACATTATCTGTCAGGTACTTTTATTTATATAGTTTTTGCAAATTAGAACAGAACTTCTCCAAAATCAAGAAGGTGCCTGGAGTATGAGATGGGCTGAGAGAGCTGGGGTTTTTTAGCTTGGAGAAGAGAAGGCTCTGGGGACACCTCACAGCATGTTCCGGTACCTACAGAGGACCTACAAGAGAGCTGGAGAGGGACTTTTTACAAGGGACAAGGACTAACAGGACAAGGGGCAATGGCTTCAAACTGAGTTTGTAATCATGTATGATACAGAACACACTAAAAAGTCTGGGTTTAAATTGGTACTTCCTTAATGGAAGATTCTCTTCTGTCTCTTGTGTCTCTCTCCTTGGTAGGCTGCAGTGAATTAAAGAGCCCAGGTATTTCCTCCACACTTTGCAAGTTTAAGACAATTTGTGAATGTAATTAATGCAACTTTATTTTTCCTTAGTGTCCTACAGTATATTTAATCATAACTCAATATTTCACATTGGGTTCTATTGCAAAGATCAAAAACATTATATTTCTTCAAAGCAAGAAATGCAGAGAAAATATTTGCTACTCAAGAGACATTGAAATACAGTTATTGCAGGTCCAGATGGCATACTACTGAGAGGGTTCATGAGTTTTTTTACCTTTAGAACACCATTCATATCTAATCTGGAGTGACTACCAGCTAAACCTCAGTCTAATTTAGGCTCCTCCAAACTGCTCTTTGGCCTGCAGGAAGCATTCAAATCCAACATTCAAGTCCATTTCTGCCACTGTTCAAGCCCAATTTTTCTCTAACTTATTATTGTCCACTTCTTGCACTTCCCCAGCTCTGAGGCTTTCCAGGATTTTCTGGGATCCCAAACAGAATTAGTAGCAAGGACTATGTGAATTATGATGTGAGTGGGATGCCACATTGCTATGAATTTCCATGGAGCTGATTGCCTGTCATTCTGCAGACAACTGTCAATCTTCAAAAAGGACCATTGTGACTACTTTGTTTACTCTTTACAACAAAATATTGTTGGAACTAGAGCTTTAGGTACCTTTCAGGAAAAACTGACTAGGAAATAGTGGTGTCTGTGTCACAGAACCTTTCATTATCCTGGCCAGTAATTATGCAAAAGGGGACATCTTTGCCACCCATGCAATCATTTATTCCTTTTGTGCTGCTATCAAGAGACCAAGTAGGGGAGGAAATTTACTATGTGTGTTTCTATTTTCGTGTTTTCTGAGCAAGAAATTACAATGCCTAGTAAATAAAGCAGGTTCTTTATACTCATTATGGACTATTGTGTGAAAATGCTTTGCTGACTTCAGAGGAAAACCCATAAATTTGTTAGATGTGTTTTGCTAAGTATATATTTGACCCAGAGTGACAATTATTACTACAAGAGATTTCTGAAGAATAAATGGGAGTTATATGTTATTTCAGCTCTGGAAATTGCAATTTGGGTGGCTGTTTGATCTGACCCGTGACATAATAAATGAGCATGTACATGTTAAAATGACTTAGACTCATCGGGCCAGGATGAACAACACAGGCTGTGCTAGTGCTTGTTACCTGTAGGGAAGTTTAATTTTCCTGTTTCTCCACCCCTACAAAACATTGTACACTGCTTTGTTTGTTCCTCAGCGTATATGGAATAATGAGGGGTTAGTAAACAATTTATGGTTTTTTTATGATTTAGGATGCAATTTCATGTGCTTACAAGATTAACACTTCACACAATGAGAAAAACAATGGGTGATCTTTCAGTGCTTTTCTGATGTCTTGACCCTAGAGATTGCTGAAGGAAAAACAGTCTCTAGTATAAATAGAGATAACAGAGCTAAATTGAGTAACAGCTGCTGAAGAACTGCTCCACTAACCATGCCGAAGAGATATTTCATATTCTTGCTGTGTTTCTTCTTTGGCCTGTTCTGCATAGTACTCATGCAGTGAGATCAGGTGATCTAGGTATTGTAGGGATCTGAGGAGCTGCTGGTGACAAGGGCATTTTCAGCCATGTATTGATAGTCTTTACACTGCTGGCATGACACAAAAATAATGTAAAAATATCTGAAAGTCATGTTATTTTGGTCTGGTTTTCATAAACCAGAACTGCATTCTCTGCTTGAGCCATTTTATCTTTATTTTATCATTTCTTCATTCTTAGGCTAATCAGGGATTTTTGTGTTTTGCAAAAGAGAGGAACTTGCAGCAATCATTATTGTGTCTTGCAACAACTTTTCTTTGTGAAGTGGAATTATTGCCTAACAAAAAGCAGAGATTGCCCTCAACTACTATAGACTAGGACATCAGTGGTCAAATGAGGTCTTGGCAGCTTGCCGTAGAACAGGCTGCCTAAAATTCTGGGTAATCTGCCCCATCATCACACATCTTGTAAAAGATCTGGTGATTCTTATAGAGACTCAAACCCCCAAAAAAGAAATAGTCTGATAAAAAAAATCCAAACATGAGTACATTATGCAATTGTTGGGCATTAATTTTGATATTATAATCACCTTTCTGATTGCACAATAAATAGAGACTCAGAGTCAAAAATAGCAAAGTCTATTTTTCCTCTTTGCAGGCATAGATGTGTGAGAATGATTTCATTATTGAAACCACGACTAAGGGGAGGAATTGAGGAGGTAAAAATGGGCAGATACTGATTCTGCACCAGAAAGTATGGCTGTTTAATATTGAAATACTGCCTTTCATTTGATGCTCAAGAATAACATTTTTGGAGGGGAACTGAATGCTGTATAAATCAAATTAATACACCTAAGCATGTCTTAAATTGCACTCCAGCAAAACAAGCGTTAACTGTTCAGTTATCCAGCTAGTGATATGAGTAACCAGGTGAAGACAAAATGCAGCTCTTCTGATCAGAGAACAATACTCACTAACAACAGAAGGAACAGAAAGATAGTTGTAGGTTCATGATTCTGTCATAACTGGTGTATTGTGCCCCTGTAACAGGAGTTTTGGTTCCCCCAGACCATTTCCATCAGCATATCTAATTGCCTAATTCCACATCCTTCCTTTTGTGGACACGAAATAAAAAGAAATCCAATATGTGGACAAAAGAACCTGCAGTTAAAATGTGGTACACCTGACTTTTTCCAGCAGAATCTGTGAGCTAAACACTGCTCCATCAGTCTAGGGTGACCCATGGCCAGAGTTTCAGATTAATCCACTGGACTTTAAGGAGATAGCTACTGTATCTCTTTCTGCAGACTGAATATGATTTCTCTGTGCCATAGGAGCACAATTAGCTTCAGTGTATTACAATTAACTGTATACTGGGAATATTACAGGCTCTTGCCTTCTATATACTTTTGCCTTGTATCTGGTAGGTGACATAAATGCTAAGCTACCTGTTGAATTAAATGGGGTGAGGATTGCCTCATGGTTTATATTACAGACCACCTACCTGACGTAGAAACATAGAAATCAGTAGCAGCATTAATGACTCGGCGAGCAGCGTTGCTATTAAAGCATTAATGGTTCCTGTCTGTAATCCATATTACATGATGATGAGAAAAGTGAGATTAATGAAAACAAACAATGGTAATTTCTGTGGTTTTACTAAATTGGAGTCTATTTATAGTTTCAGTGTTGAAATTAAAGTAATGTTAAGTTTTAAACTAAAACTAAATTTTCAGTATTGGAAGTACTTTCTCTGCATATTGGTCTCTTAATCCACTTGGAGTGAGTTCCAGGGCTGGAAAATTTTTCAAATGAGTCAAGTTCTCTATAGCATGTTGCTTTTTTATTTCTTTAATGAAAGGAAATGTCTAGTTATTATAACAGCAACAGCACCTATCTTGGAAGTAGCTGATATTACTTTTCTGTCTGTAGTCTTCACTAAGATGATTCTAGATTTCAGGAAAAATGCTGCAGAAATCTATTTCTTATTTAATTTCTGCTGTTCTTTCGAACGGCAGTTTGCAGAATGCATCTGGGTGTACAGCTAATGACCCATGAGCAATAAGCAACTGTTTAAGTAAAATGCACTAGGAAAAAGCTTTTACCAAACAGCATTTTAATATTTTAAATAGATTTTCCATTGCAGGCTCTTTGTAACTGGATTAGTTCTCTGATGTGTTCTGACAGAGCTGTTGTTAGGGATACTCCATTAACTTTGTCTGTCATCTTATTTTCCCCAGTATCCGGCATAACACCCTTATATTTCATAATTTGTATTGCTATCAGTGCTGATTTGTAAATGTGCAAATTATAATTAACAACGGCCACTACTTCTATTAAATATTAAATCATTCTTGCAGCCTATATTTTCCACAGCAGATGGAGCCCTGTGGTATGCAAATAGACTTTCCTTAAGTAGTCAGCAGTTTTTACCAAAATTTTGGCTTTAAAAATGCTTTCTTTTTTTGTTTGCTTTATGTTTTCTCTTGCATTTAGGTTAATATTTATTCACTACAGATTCTCTTTCTCCCCATAAGAATTTCATGGACTATTACATTCTAGCACTGAGGTTTTGTTTCACTTCATTAATAGCTCCTTAATCATATAGCTTGCTTGTAAAGTACAAATGCTTGTTATTTGTACTTATGCTGCAGTATTGCATAAGAGGCATTTAGTTATATTTTAATATGTATAGCAGAAGCAAAAATGCTGGGTACACCAACATAGTTTTTAATATGAAAACCAATTTACGTGCACAGTTTTTTTCCCCAGAATAAGCAAAAGCATTTATCGTTTTATATTGTGTCTTAAACATTCCATTAAATGTCATCAGCTGATTCAGGAAAATGTATTGCAAAATTACTAGAGAACTGTAAAATGTGTGAATGTAATGAATGCTCAGGGCATAGAAGGGATTGAAAGTCCAACATATATCAGGTAACTATAGAACAGCAAGAAACATTGATAGAACATTACATTTTTCTAATGTGTAGTACCTTAAGCATGAAACTTTTATTTTTGGTGTTTACTGCTGTGCTGTTTTATTAAAGAACAGTGATCCAGAGTTAACATAGCCTTTCTAATACCGAGAGGAATCTGAAAGGCAAGCAGCATCATTCAGGAAATGGTTTCACTATCCACTTGAGCAATTGCAAATGAAGATTTTTCAAGTGATTGACTATGAGATTGTATCCTAAATAAGGGAAACCCATTTTTTTCCCCACATTTTTAAATGGACACAGGAACATGGAGCTCAAGGACATTAACTGCCACATTAACCAAAGAGTAATGAAAACTTCTCTGAATGAACATCTCAGTGAGCTGAAATGGCCTCAGCAATATAGAAATGAATTGTAACAAGTTAGGGTCTTGTTTTCCTGCTGGTTTAGTAGGAGTTGAAATTAGCATGCTAAGTGGGATCAGCAGCAGTAAGCAACTGGACTGGAGTATCCTGGAATCCATGCTGTGAATACATATTGGTAGTGGGATACCTTGGATGACACTGAGGTAGCATTTAGTCACTGATATTGATATATATTAAACTGAAGTTGTAAGTGATGTGGAATAGAATTCTGGGATGTTATGCCAGCTCATCTGAGCAGGAGTGGGTCTGGCTACTCAGATCCTTTACATCTATCAAGAAGGCACTTTTTAGGTGTATTCCATAACAGGAGAAATTCAGATAACAGGGCAGGACCTGATGCCAACCATTTGGCAACAGTTTTATATCAGTGTTGTTAATGTTAAGAAGAAGTGTGACTTGAAGGATGCCACTGGGACAAAATGGGAAAGCAAATTTTAAAAAGTGAGTAGCAACTCACTGAGCAAGCAGAGCAGGCTTGCCATAGGTGAGCTTTTGTTCAACAACCATACCATGATATGCAGGGGAGCATAGACAGACTTTAAACCAATGGAAGTACCAGGAGCAGTCTGCTTGTGGCAGCCTGGAACTTTCAACTGTTGGTTGACTTACATGTTAACCAACTGATTTATTGTCTACAGAACTTGGGCCTGAGGGAATGGCAGTTTCACCACTAGCCTTCTCTGCTTTCCCAGAAATCTGCTTTTATATACAGAGGATAGACAATGAGTTTGTAATTTTTATGTAATTTCTAGTGCAGAGAGAGGTTCAAGGAGGCAGAAATTGGACCACTTTATTGAAATAAAGAGGGTCCATGTACATTTAAGTATTACAGAAATTTGAATTTCAGCAAAATTTCAACCAGAGTCAGGGTAATATTTGATGTGACCAGTGTGTTCAATGAAATATATAAAGTGCTTTCTTGTGAAAGGAAGGAACTTCATAGGAACTTACATGATCTTTCAAAGAGTGTACTCCAGAAACTGTTGTGCTGTGCCTAGGAAATAGTTGTGTCCTTGTCTTTATCTCCTTTGCATGCTGCCACTGCTGTTCCTCACATGCACAGCATGGAACTGATCCCTCCCCCTGCTTTGAACTCCAGAATTACTGCTTGGTAGTTCTGCACTCTGCACGGCTTTGCCCCTTGGCTTTTGGCATCAACCGTGCTCTTCGAGTCCATCTCTTTAGAGCAAAGAAATTTACTCGCTCAGGTGACTGGGCACAGCTGCACTTCAGCACATTAACTTTTGTAAAATAGGCCTGATGGTTTTCATGTGTGCAGAATGCTTGATACTGATGATTTGGTGCCTTTCAGTGTAATATAAAATTGAGGAAGATGTGGGGCTGTACATAGATACAATCGTCCTGCATACCCCCTTCCCTCTGAAGCCAGAGTTGTGATGTGCAGTACCTCTGAAAATCTGATCTATAGTGGTTAATGAAAGAATTTATAGGCAATTGAACATCTCTTAATATTAGATCACAAGAAGGCATCAGAGAAGAGACCTTGCTTTCTTGAGGTTCAGAAATGCAGTTGAGTCAAAGCCATTAGACTACTCCTATTTAGAGTCAGAGGAAATGCTCTCTGGAGAAGCTAAGGAAACATGAGCATATTTCAGTCATTGATAAGCCTTATATTTCAGTCATTGACTTAAGCCTTATTTAAAGTCTGTCTAAGGAGGAACTAATATTTTATTTGTGAAACTGTAGTATTATTCTTCTAGGAGTAGCTAGTTAGGAGTATTTTGATGATGTTGAACAATTTAAATGGCTATATTTCTTCATTCCTTTCATGAAACCTTATTGTTCTCGATGTGGGAGATTTGGATGTTATAAATTCTCAAGGAATTACTCTTTAAATATCAATTTGTGTATCTTTGAGGCTTAAAATAAAAGCACAGGTAAGGGTTGTGCATCAATGATTCAGTGCTTTTGGGGGATTAATCAGTTATGTTGGATGGGCAATCTACAGGAGTTTACAATAAAGAGAAGGAGAAGCAGGACTCCTAAGCACCCATTTCCCCTGCCCCCAATCCTGAAGCTTTGTTCATTCTTGGCTGTACAGTGAGTGGAAGAGCATAGAAAAAGCTTGGAAGAATTAGGAAAGATCTTAGCAGTTGTGGTTAGGAGTGATGAAAGTAAGAGAAAATGGTCATTCTGCATGGCCAATTCCTCACCTGAAATTCATGGTCTCAATGAGGAGCCTCAGAATTCAACATTAGATCTCCTGTTTGCAGCTGGACCCTAAAGGATCATCTCTGCAGTCTGTCATATTGTGCTTCCACATCTTACTCTGATATAAGAATTTTGCTTCTCCACACAGAATAAAATGGTGTCAGTGTTTTGGTTTTCTTCCACCCTGCAAGGCAAATTCATTTGTTAGTCTCCTGTCTCTAAACTGATATGTATTGGAAAGGAGGGCAGGTTGTAGATTTCCCACTGTTTGTTGAGTGTATATGTAGATGGCCTTGCTGTATCTTTGCATGACCAAAAAAAATGGGGTATCTGGGGGAAAAATGTTAGTTGCACAATATTTAGAATTATGTGACTCATAGAGTAGACCAGAACAGATGTAAATATAAATGTCTTAATTTTTTTTAACTTTACATCTAAATCTAATACAATTGAAATCAAGAAACAATACAACTGAAAGAGGGTAATATAAAATTCAGGAAGATGTGGGGCTGTAAATGCATAAAAGCATTTCACCAAGCCACATCTAACTATAATATATCTAACATGTGGTCTGGGATTCTGATATCCAAGGCTGAAATTCTTTTTTTTAGTAATTAGTAATTTACTAATGCTTTAGTAGTGTTAAAAGCATAGAACATGACATAAAGATAGTATTTAAAAAGGGAGCAATTTTAGTGGTGTGGAATTTTACACCTGATAGTAGTCCCATGAATATGAACTTTAAATTGTCATATTTACCTGTGAAGCAAAAAGTGAGAGTTAAATGCCTAAAGAAAGTGCATACATAGTATCAGTCATGTAAAATGTCCTAAATAGTAGACAAACTCTTCATTGCTTTCATGTCGACTAAAACTATGGGTTTGTTCTAAGTGATAATCACAATGAAGTGTGTTGAGGTCCAGAGGAGTTTACAAGGACAGAACCTTGTAATTCCTTGCTTTGGACATACTGTTTGTACTTTTCTAAAGCAGCCTGGATTTTGATCAGGAATTTTCAAATTTGAGAATCTCAGCTCTACTTAAAGAGCATGGTTGATACATCTGTGGTAAATTTTATCACACAGTGTTTTTGTTTAATTAGATTGTGAACTCTCAATGACTTCCTGAGAGTAAATTTTCTTGAGAGGAGAATTAGAAAACATTAGATGAGGTAGAGGACTTGAGAATACTTGTCCAGAAGAGATTGATAAGAACATAACTAGGACAGCTGTGAGCTGTGCTTTAAAATTGTAAATGATGCTAGTAAGTGATTTTCAATTCTGATTTTAAATAGTCTCAGAAATTGTGTTCCACCAAAGCTTCTTTGAATTAAATTTTGTTTAGTAATCAGAACCACTACATGTGAAGCCTTCTGGAGCTCTTTACCTACAAGGAGAGAGTGAGAGTTGGATTTTCTTATCTCTAATAGGAGAAAGCTATGGAGGTTATCTTATTGTTGTCAACTGCTACCTCATGGGAGGATCTAGAAAGGACAGGGACAGACTCTTCTCAGAGAGATGCAGTGGCTGTATGGGAGGCAGCAGATAAAAGTTAGGATATAAAACATTTTCATTAAATATAAAGATTTTCATTTTTTGCCCATGATAGCGATCACATACTGGAACAAGTTACTCTGCTTCCTTGGAGGTATTTAGATCTTGGCCGAGTCTTGTCTTTTTGACTCCTGCTTTGAGCAGGGAGTGTATGATGTGACCTTCTGTGATGTCCAACACAAATTATTCTGTGGTTCTACTCTGTGCCGTATTTGGGGTTTCAGGAGAGCACATTAGTACACTCAAACTCTTTCAAGACTTTATTTTGCAAATTCTCTTCCCATTCTTTTAGACATGGGCCAGCATTGAGGGACCAGCTGAGGTGTGCAGGTTGTGCAGGCAGTGGTTCTGTAAACACCCTAGAAGACAGACTGCTATACTGAGGCCTGGTTTTAAGACTACGTGATAAGCTGGAGAATAATGGAAGATGAGGAATGGGAAATGGGAGTAGACTCTCTAAGCAGCACAGACATCACTGATGCCCCTGGATCTAGCAACCCACTCAGAAGCAAGAGGAGCCCCAGTGACAGTTCTGTCCCTTCTGGTGACATTTTGGCTATGCAAAGCAGGAAGCAGGGCTGGTGCAGTAGTCAAAGGGGTATAGTAAGCAGGCTGGAATATCAGGAACTCTCCTGGAAGTTGTGTAAAGGGAAAAGCCTTTCTTAAAGGTCTCTGGGAAGAGCATTTTGTTTCCTCTTATGAGAGGAAGGTTTCCCTCTTGGTTACCAACATAGTTTCTAAGAGCCAAAATCTTATCTTCATTGACTGTTCATCTCACATACCCAGCTGGGATAACTGACAAACAGCTCAGCCACAAGAGAGTATCATTGAAAAGCTTGATTTATGTTTTAATGCTATTGGTGATGTCCATGTCACAACTAGAATCTTCATTTTCTGCTGATAAGAAACTTGGGTTGTGCAGATGGTAACAGCAAACTGACAGTCAGCTGACCCAGCTATTCCCAGAGCAGCAAAGATGAGAAGAAAATGGAAACCTGGAAATACTAATAACAATAGGTTAGAAGTACTAGACAGTACTTCGTCATCCTCAAGAAATCAGAAGTCCAGCTGTGATGATAACTCAGCAAATTCTTCTCCAAACCTTCTCCAGCTTTATTCTAAAACATTGTGCTAGTTTTTGAGGTCTTCCGTAGATGTAGGAATGGGGAAGTTTACTCATAAGCTCTTTGGTAGTACTTCCTGTATTTTCTGTTGTTCTTTGAATGATGTATTGGCCTGATTTACTCTGCTGTCCAATAGTGCTAAAACTTTTGAATGATGTTTCATTGAATCATAAGGTAACTTATTGCCTGTTGTCCAGTGGCAGAAAGATTAGCACTTCAGGTCCTCAAGCCACCATAAAATGTCATTATAAATACATGCAGATGGTCCACTTCAGTGTTATAAAACAGCATAACTAAAATACCCATCATTCTGTATAATTTTGTAAGGCATTTTAATTAAGACAACCTTAGTTTACACTTCCTTTATTCTTGGAAGAACTGACATCTGATGAAAGGGCAGATGTAACTTCTTGATTCAGGTATTGGAAGGGCTTGCTGGGGTGATTCGCAGCTGGATCTGCTGCTGCCCACTAATGGTAAAGGTTTGGTTGATGATGTGGTAATCAATGATAGCCTTGGCTGTAGCGACAATGACAGAGTGGAGTTCAATAGCCTGAGGGAAATGAGGAAGGAGAGTGAAGTCTCTGGACCTCAGGAGAGCCAACTTTGATTAAGAAAACTGGTGGTCAGATCCTATATGATGCAACTCTGAAGTGGAAACATGCCCAGGAAAGGTGACACATTTTAAAGACAGTCTCATGAAAGCACAAGGGCACTCATCCCAATACTCAGAACAAGTGGATGTGTTGGCTATGCAGGGAACTAATGGCAGAGGTCTAAAGTCCAGATGTTCCTCTGGTAAACCCCTGGAGATTTCTGCATGGTTTTTCTTTTTAAAGAATACTCCATAGACTATTTGGCCATAGTGGAAAATAATAGTCTAACTATATGGAAGGATCTGTCCCAACTCTGGTCTCTGGTGGTCAATTTCCACAAATTCTGTGGAGAAATTTGGCGCTGTCCGTTTGTACTGCTTTAATTTCTCTGACAATGTCTCTGCAGCATACCAGTCTATGTTATTCCTTAATTTGCTTACTTTTTGAGGTTTGCTTACTATATGTCTGTATGAGCTATATGTCTGTACCATGAAATACTAGGTAATGTGAAAATGACTGAGAAGGCAGAGGCTGTGTTTCTTCCACATTGGAAGGAGAGCTACAACAATATGGTATTGCTAAAAAATCCTGCTGCTATGCAGAGTTCTTACACATGCACAGCTGCACTGCCATTGTTTTAAAGCTTCTGTATTTTAAACCTTTGCAATATACTTTCCTAACCATTGAAAGCTGGTTGCACTTGTTTTTGCTTTGACTGCTTGATGCTGTTGGTATTATCAGTCAAGCAACTTGCACTATTTGCTTCCTAGCATTAGGAAGACATAAAGAATAGGGTACAAATTCTGTAGGCCAAATACCTTCTGATGGCATTGTTAAAGCTGAATCCTCAGTGCTTTGCTATAACAATCAGGATTTGGCCCTACTTGCCCTTGATATTAATCTTGTCCTCTACCCACTAGGCATTATATGAGATGTAAATGATTTGTTTCCATTCATCAAATTCACAAGGTATGACTATATCTGTGAAACAGATTTTTTAAAAAATATAGCAGAGTTCATAATCTGTATAAAAAAAAGGAAAAGCATCCATGTATTAGGCCATCAAGAGTCAAAAGCATAATTTGAAATGATAAACGTATCCATTTTAAGTTACACATTACTTTGCATAGTTAATATCACTATAATTAGTCATAGTTCCTGTAATTTATTGAAAAAGATGCTCAGCCCCTCTAGTGTACTACAGTGATGAATGTTGGAAGTGCAACTTTGGAAGCAGGAATCAAGAAAATTAGTAACAGTTGGAGAATTAGCATGTAAATCAATAATATCCTTTCTCTTGCATCTTGAAAACTGAGGGCATACATCACACGCTACATGACGAAAGGGAGGGCAGAAGTTAGAATTGTAACTTCTTTTACATTACTTTTACATTGCTTTTACTGAAAGAACTGTTTAAAATAATTTCAAACGTTAGAGTAAATCTCTAGTAAATATTTAAACTATGTATAACTAGTCACAAATAAATTAAGCTGATTTTATGCATTCTCTCTAATTAGAAGGGCACAGCATTTGTTGAAACGTGATTAGTATTATTCATTAAGCAAAAAATTCTCATTTGTATCTTATTATCACTATTCTGCATAAACCAACACAATTTGTCATGAACTCCCTCATTTGCTGTATCCTCAAAAAGCAGATTATGCTTATTTTTCATTTGGACAGTGGAAAATCAAGCCAGGTGTTTGGCAGCACCAGAGTGTTCAGGTGTAACTGTGCCAGTGATGGTACATTACTAGCAGCGTGGATGAAGAATGAGGCATGGAGAATCTTGGGACTGAGGTGCCTTGAGGCCCATCCCTTTACAGTGGTCCTGCTGATGAGACAGGTGGTGTTGCATAGGAGTGAAAAAAAAGAGAGAAACTTTTTTGTAAAGTCAGCCTTTCACCTTCAAGTGGAAATAAGAGATGCTGCACTGTAATACCTAGATGTGTTTGTGACTAAAGTCTGCATGGTAGAGAATTTTGTCCTAAAGTTTTCTAAAGCTGAAAAATGCCCTTTGCTGCACAGAGGTCTCTGTCACTGTCACTGTCTGAAAAGAATCAGCACAATATTGCATGGGCAGTATTATGTATTTATATACATAAATATTTACATGTGACCTTGATTGTAGTATAATATGCAGGATAACTAATTCACTGTCTGCATATTCTTCCCCTTCTTTCCTCTCATCTCTTTTTAAGCTTTGAAGAACATCTCTTTACATATGTCATATTTAATTCTGCCCTCATTCACATGCATGTAAACCATCAGTAATACTGCTGAACCCAATGATGGAGTCAGTGTAGGATGGGTTGGAACAGTGTAGCTGGCTTTCTACATCAGCTCACTGGGGTTGTGGATTAAAAACTATGTGAACCTTGAATGAGCATCACAAGGTTTGGGTTCTTCTGACTTTGTCACAAACTACCAAGTGGTTTCTTTTGTATTGTTAAGCTGGGATTCTAGGGGTAATGGTATCCAAAGGGATTTATTCACCAACATTGGTGGGGGCAAAAAGTACTGAAAAATTGTAAGGCATTGTTACTTCTACAGTGAACAGATGAGAATATGAAAGGAATTGTCTAGGTGTTAGATCTGTGTTTCCTACAGCATGTTTTTCACATCTGTTGGAATTCGGTTGTGAGGAGTGGGTTAAGTTGTTTTAGGGCCTTTGATAAATATATGTAGGGATCAAGAACAGTTTTGGCTATATTGACAGCTAGATCGAGCCTCTCTGGATGGCAGATTGTTTGAATTTTTCACTAGTTTCTTAAGATTAGATGGTCTCAAGTGGCCCAGGATGTTCTAGATAGCATAATAAGTGGTATTCCTCTCAGTAAATGGTAGCATGGGAACCATGCTAAGACCTGGGTACTTATTCTTTATAGTTCTCTTTTTTTGCCTTTGGCAATAAAGTTGCTTCTTTATCAAACTGGACTCTCACCAAAATTTTACATTGAATTTGATGCTTGGTCTTACATTTGAAGCAAGGAAACAATGAGACAGCCTCATCTATGTTATGATACATAAATCTATTGACAATCTTGCAAGAAATATGACATGAAATTTTCACTCCAAGATAAAAGCAGAGGAAAAGTTATTTCCAACATATCCCAATAGTAGTGAAAAGTCCTATGCAGAGCAACAGTGCAAAGGAGGGACTTTGTATATGGTCGTGCTAAAATGATGAAAGCATAGTTCCAAACATAAACACCACATCTTGACACTTGATTAATTCATTAATATTATATATGTTTGCCAATGCTCATCTGTATCTTGTCTATGAGTTTCTATGACTAGCTTATTCCATTTTTACTGACTATGTACTTGTGAATTACAAATCCAAACCATGAATAGCTTAAATAGCTAGTAAGAGAAACAATTACATTTTCTTTCTAACATGCAATTTTAATTTTCATAATTCTATAAAAACATATCCCCCACAATGCAGGCCTGCCAGGAGGCCTAAAATCTGCAGGCTATGGCCTCTCGGGCTGTTTTCCAGTGACTCATTTTTAATTTTATAGAAGCATTATCTCTAGCTAGTAAATTAACAACAGCCTATAGTGCACACACACTGTCATCCATCTGCTTAAGGCTCTTGTCATTTGACACCAGTCTTGTATCTATAGACTTCATCTGGTATTCAAAAGCTATCAACCCTGCCTCCAAGATAGCCCACCTTCTGGCTCCAGGCTAGAAGAGTGACTCTCCATTTCCAAGTCTAATGAACACATAGCTAGCAGCAGCTTTTCCATTAAGGATCTAGTCTTCTTAGAAAACAGACAATGTTGGAATTACTTGGATCCAGAACTGCATGGAAGAGCCTGACTTCTGTTTCTGCACTTTTTCTGTCAAGCAGAATATTCAGTGTTACCTCCCACTTGCAGTATGTTGGACATTAGCATTTGTGCCACTGCATTTTGAGGTGTGGAGTGTATTAGCAGATTAAATTCTTTATATTGTCTTTCAAATTATGAACATAATTTCTAGGAAGTTTTGAAAAATGCATGTAATATCAAAAATTTCATGACTGGTATCAATCCCCTAAATGAGAGAAAGCCATGTACATTAATATATCTAACCATTGTATGGTTGGAGAGGAGCAACTATTTCACAGTCTCTACATTTTGTTTGATTCCTAATTTGGCTGCAAATGAGGTAATTTATATTCTTGCAAATAATTTCTATGTAAACTGATGTCTTCTGTGAAGGAGTGGTAAGGATTTAAGAGAGAATTGTGTCTCCTGGACAAACTTCAGTCATCACAGGATAGAAGAAGTTGACAACACCTACTGCTCAGTCAAGGTTAGGGAACTTAATCCAAGAATAATTGAAGAAAAGCGGCTTGTCTTCTAGACTCAAAGGACATGGTTCTTTTAGATTTTCTTTTCCAGATTATGATACATGTAGTTGTCATGGACAAGTGAGAAGAATTGACATGAGTCATAGGAAGTTTTAGTTAGGGTGAAACATGGGTGATACCAGCATTTTAAAAAATCCAGGAAGGCAGGGAAAGTTGTTTATCCTGTTGTTTTCCCTCTGCCCACAAGCTTGGAAAGTTCCATCTAGGCTATTTGTTTGTGATGTTCTCGTTTGATAATCTATGCAGTGAAAAATTTGTCTGGCTTGATGGGATTTGTTTTCATTGTGTACCTCACAAAAAGCCTCTTTTATTCATGTGTTCTGTGTCCTTCCACAGGGATACGGTGTCATGGTTCTTGCAAGAATTAGAGCTCTGAAAGCTCTGACACGTGATCAGCAATAGTAACTTTGATTTTGCTGACTGTGGCAAGTGCCCATAGCACTTTAACACACGAGTAATTATGCTTTAACTTATGGTAGACCCAGAATGATATTCACATAGGTTCAACTGAGGAGTGAGACAGGCTTAAGAAGGCCAAGACGCTTAAGAAAATCAGGCTATTCTGAACCTTGATTTGAAAACAGTGTAGCTGGATTTCTGTGGACTCCTGCTGATGACCTGTGTCATGTTTCACAAATTTAAAGTCTTAACACTGCTCTCAGTCATTGTTTTTTACTGAGTCATCTTTGAGAGAATCAGTCTTTAACTGGTATCTGTGAGACTTCTTAACTTCCTTTTTAATAAAAAGGATCAGGTTTTTTTAGGAATATGGTGACTATTTCACAGAAGTAATGTTAACTATATATATTATTTAATAACATCGGTTACATGAACCATTTTCTTGTAATTTTTATGAAGAAGAGAAGCAGTATCTTCAAATACTTTTAAAAAAGTTTCTTTAAAATTCCTATGTGTGCATCAAGTACGAACCTGCCCTAGATTAATAAAAATAAGAGATTGTATTTGATTATTATTTATTTGTTTTTATTTCTGTTGGGTAGTATTTTATCTTCAGAACATAATGAGAAAACTTAAAATAAAAGCCCCTTATGCTTAGTCTTTGTAATACTTGACGACATCATCAAATTAGAAGAGAAATGGCCGTTGATTTCTACTCTTAAAGAAAATAAGATTTGTATGTAAACGATTTAAAATAAATTGCTAATTTGCTTCCAATTATATAGTATATAAAGCATTAGTAATGGAAGCAAATTAGGCATGATTTTTATTTATACATTATCAATTGGGAAAATTGGCCCTTCACCAAATGGAGCCTTGACTCTACAAGCATTTGGTTAATTCCTTACCTTTAGGCATCTAATTAATCCTCCTGAAGTCAGGGAGACAAATTCTGTGATTGTAGTTTAACAGCCATAACTGTCTACAGGTTTGGAGGTCAAACAGAAACTTAAACTCAGCCTGGAAAGCATACAGAGAAAATGCCATAGGGTGCCAAAGCAACACTGGGATTGCAGTGCAGTGTGCAATATTTCCTTGCCAAATACACTGTGAATTTGTCAGACTTGGCTTTTGGCTCTGAAGGCCAAATAGTTTTCTAGTATCCTTCTCTAGGTAAGCAAGCAGGTGTTTATATCTTCATTTTACAAATGCAGGAGATGGTTTGCTGAAGGCTGCAAGAACCTGTTACTGAAGTTTAGAACAGAGAAGCTCTTGGTTCCTGGTTCTGCATTCAGTTCACAGCAAAATGCCATTCTCCAAGAAAAATTGTGGAAATATGTACATAAATTATAATTATAAACATGTAGTTTATTATAAATATGTAGCAGTATATATGCACTGGTAGACAATGAGTATTAGAGGAATAATCACTAATCCTGTCTCATGGTGCAAGACTCCTTATGGTGCTTTAGAAATAATAATCCATTCTGTAAAAGATGGTTATACTGCATAGCTCTTGCTACATAGAACTGCATCCCTATACAGAATTAGGCATGCAGTACCTGATCTTCCATGGGATCTTTCATGTGTTGTTTGTGTTACTTTGAAGTTGTTTCAGCAGAATGAGTTTATCAGGGTGGATAGTGGACAGACACTGTATTCTGCTTTTCAATTTATAAATGAACAAATGATATTTCTAATTGTTAAAAGTGGAATATGGATGAAAGATAAATTCTAAATTTGTATTTTTATGGGTCACCATTGCTTATGCAGGTAATAACACAATTATTATTATTATTATTA
>VZRX01017340.1:29617-50835 GCA_013398075.1 Notiomystis cincta | reverse complement strand
GGGAAGGGGAAGGGAAGGGGAAGAGAAGGGAAACATAATCTTTATCAATCAATTTCAGTGTAAGACATGGGCCACTTTTATTGCCAGTCACATTACTTGACATAGTAAGTGGCAGATTTTATGTGTATTACATGCCTCATCAAAAGAAAAAGGAAAGGTTTTTTTGTGTTCTTGTGATGTTAAAAACTTTATTTCTGAATCCACACTGGTAAATGTATATCCATGTGCAAGGGAGAAGTTATTATGAAGAACATTGGAGGCCTTTTTGATTTTTTCTCACAGATACTTTACAAGACACACAAAGAATGCCATGCGATGAGTAGCAGTAATAAAACAGAGCCACAAGGGAAATTAAGAATTTATTTTGAATAAATGACAGTATTGATGAGGAACTACCACTGTTCATTGGTGCTACACGTTGTTATACCCACAATCAGAGATAATCTGAGAAATTAGATCATGTCATAAATTCATATTTCACATCAGAGATCATGGTACAAGCAACACAGTCTGCATTTGTGATTGAAAGGAAACATAAGCAGCAAATGAACTGAAGTATTCTTGGTCATCTTGCCTCATCTTGCTCTCACCAGGGATCACCATGATGCTCCATGTGCAGACTCAAAGGTTGCTGATGGCAGCAAGTGACAAATATATTACATTTCATCCCTGGTTTAGTTGGTCCCTGCAGGGAAAAACACCATGGCCTGGGCAAGTCTTCAGACCTATTTTCCTAGCTTCTCTCACTAATAAAGTCCTAGTCAGATTCACTAACAAAACAGGCAAAATTATATGCCATGAGTGTTATTAAAAGCATGGCTATTTCTTTTATTTAATTAATTTTTTATGCAGACTTGTTTATTACATCCATTTAGTTCATTAATATCCCATGTTATTATACTTCAATACATATAATGTGCATTTATGTGAAACGAATAAGTAGGCTTTGTAGGACAGTCAGATAAAAGTATATATGAGTAAGGAGTTCTTATTATGACTTGTAGAAGAAAAATAGGGAACAATCTGGTGTAAGAGAAGAAAGCAGTGTTTAATTTTTCATTGTAATTTCAATGGTCATTTATTAGATGAACTCAGATGGGTTTCTCATACTTTTCTAAATTTCCTTCCAATTTTTCTTTCAATGAGAAAGTACATTTAGCCTGAAATGTCATCTTTTAATTTCAGCATCAATGGGCTGACTGAAATTTCAAACACCTATTGTTAACAGAAAATCCAAAATATAGTGACTAAATAAAATCTTTTAAAAAGAAAAGCATGCTTGTTTTATGTATAACTATTGTAAAAATTTTTATGTGAATTTGAAGAATTCTGTCAGATATCATATTTCAATCTGGTTTTCATAGTTAATAGCACAGTGCCTTTTTTTGGGGTTTTCTTTATCTTTCTTTCTTTCTTAAGACTGACTGGAACCCAAGTAGCCTATATCAGACACATTTCTGTGGGTTTTTTTGTTATGAATTGATAACATTAGCTTAAAAGGAAAAAGGAGAAAATAAGAATAAATATAATTTTCAAAAGGACAGACACAAAGAATATATACACAACTCTATTAAATTAAGAGCAATATTCTAGAAATAGAGAAGACTGGAAAAAAGTGTGTACACAGTTAAGATCTCAATTGATTCACAGAATGTTTCACAAGATAGATACAATGGAATGGTAATTAACTGATTTTCTAGCTCAAAACCATAAACTGAAATAAACTCTACCAGCCTAATCATGTTTGGTTATTTTAGGGTCTAATAAAGGAATGGAGGGATCAATAGTGGATTTTGAAGGGAACAGTGCACATTCAGAAGAACATTTTTGTCTAACTTCATGAAGAATCTCTATAAAAGTTGCCTGTCTTGGATAAATAAACAAGATAAGCTAAAGAATATAAGAAATGTAATGCACTTAGAGTGCCTGATGCAATGCTAAGTCATCTACAGTCCAGAATCTGAAGAATCTGAAGTTGATGAAAGATATATTATCTGAACAGAAATAAAAATACATACCTACTGAATATGAGTAAATAAAAAAATAGATTAGTGAAAATATTCTAGTCTGTTTCCTAGAGGGATTAACCAAATGCATGGAACAGATAACAAACTTTCTGTTTGGAATTTCACTTTGCACCAGCATTTGTATTTCAATGAGTTTGAACTAAAATTATCAATTTCAAGTTAAAATTGAACACGATGGTGCCAAGGGTATTCTCTTATTTTGACAGAAATACCCTGTCACCTGTGATCAGACTACAACTGGAAGAGTCAGCCATATTATTAGGTATAAAAAATCAAATTTCCAGTAATTAGTAGTACCTATTAGTGAAGACATTGCCTACAGTATCTTCACATGGAATACTGTCAGATCATCTTATTCACCTTTTTTAGGAAATCTCAACCCACCACATGAGATTAAAAGCTAATAAAGATCCAAAAAGTCTTGGAAATCTCTTTAATAAAATAAGAATTGCATTAGAGGTTAAACTGTCCATATATTTTCTTCCCTATAAATCACATTTCTTCTATGATAAGGAAAACATTGCAAACATCCATGGAATTAAAAATAATGGATTATCTAATTAGAAATGAGCAGGTAGACCCAGGAACAGAATACATTCCTGAGATTAAAGAACATCAGACTAAAAAAAAAACAAACAACCAAACAAAAACCCCAACAAAATCTTTGTGGCCAGTTACAGAATTTGCAGCTAAATAAGATGCTGACTTAACTTGAAGTAAATGTTTCTACATTTTCTTAACAGGAATTAACCTTGACAAACTTTCAGAGAAGCCTTCTGATATGAAAGCCATCTGAGTTCTTTTCGTGTTCTTCTGAAACAGCTGGTACTTGTCATTTTGGGAGTCTGAACACCTGACAAATTTTTGGCAGCTCTGAACAAGTCTGGCAATTTCTATTAATTGTATTACTGTCAAAAACATTTCAAGAGCCCGCAGCTCAGTTATCACAAGAGGGCACTACAGGAATGCCTGCTAAAAAGTACCCAAAGATTCCACTGAAGCATGTTGGTTATTTTTTCCTTTTTCATGTTCTCCTTACATTAAAGTCGAATAAAGGTAAAAGTGCTAAAAGAACTACCAAGATCTCACAGTTTGTTAATGAAAAATATTCATCTGGTGAAGACACTCAAGAATTTATACAGTATAATGTCAAAACATTATGTTATCAAATTTTTAATGTTTACCATCTTTTACAGGGCTCTAAAACATTTCTTCCACCCTTATCTTTTCCTTATCATCTTTTTCATGACTAAGTGTCCTCTGTATATGTTTTATAATATGATCAACAGGCCAGGTGAGGTGCATCTATAACAGTACACAGAGCACAGAGAACAAGCAGGAGGAGCTGAAAGCCACAGCACAGCCAGAAATCTGTGATCGAATTGCTATTGCTGAAACGTGGTGGGATGAATTACTCAACTGGAATGCTTGTCAGCATCAGGAGACCCTTGCAGAGAGGATAATTTCTTATTTCAGGTGATAGGCAGCCCAACCAGAGGACAAGTGTTACTAGACTGGTTGCTTGCCAACATGGCCGAACTAATTAGAGATATAAGTCTGTGATCACACCTTGATGGAATTCACAGTGATAAGTAGAGTCAGGACACTGATTTTAGGAGAACAAACCTTCAGTTATTTAAGGAATTGGTGGATGGGACTCCCCAGGAAACTTCCCTCAGGAACAAAGGAGATGAACAGAAATGACAGCTCTTTAAGCATTCCTACATGTAAAATATCAGACAAAGCTGGCATGAGACCATCATGGCTCAGTAAAGACCTTCTGACATAACTAAAGTGTAAGAACAAAATGCACTGGCACTGGAACCAGGAACATGTCTCCTGAGAAGAATATAGGGATGCTATCTAGATGTGTAGGGGTCAAATTGGGAAAGGTAAGCCACGTCTGGAGCTGAATTTGGCAAGGAATGCAAAGCATAAAAAAAATAGTTTTACAAGGATGTTGTCCAGAAAAGAAAGATGAAAGAAAATGTACCTGGCTGTACAGAAGTAGTGTCCATCAACATAGAGAAGGCCTGAGGCATTCAACAAATTTTTGCCTTATTTTCCAATGGCAATTTCTCTTCCCACCTCTCTCAAGTCAGTGGACCTCAAGGACTGGTGAAGAAAGTCCTTCCCATCATGAGTGGATCAGGTTCAAGGCTACATGAGGAACATACAAAAGTCCATGGGACAAAACAGGGTACATGCCAGTACTCTGAAAGAATTTGTTGGTGTAGTTGCCAATTTGTCACTCTCCCTCACATTTGAAAAGTCATGGCAATTCAAGTGAAGCCCATAGTGACGGGAGAAAGGCAAACTTCAGAGTCATTTTTAAAAAGAGTGGAAAGGAAGACCCTGGGAACTACCAACCTGTCAGCTTCATCTCTGTGCCTGGGAAGAATATGGAGCAGATCCTTCTGCAAGATGTGTTGAGACTAAGGATCAAAAGGAAGTGTTTAGAGACAGCCAACATGGGCAAATCCTGCCTGTCTAAGCTAGACATCTTCTATAAGTGATTAACTGTGTTAGTAGACAAGGGAAAAGTTATGGATATCATCTACCTGGCCTTGATAGAATACCCCACACCATTCTTTGAGAAATTTGGGGTTGATGGGTTGTTAAGTATACAGGAATTGGCTGGATGACCATGAGTTACAGTCGATGACTCAGTGTCGGAGTGGAAACCAGTAAAGATCATTGTCCCTCAAGGATCCCAGCATTGTTTAATGTTTTCATCAATACAATCAGTGAGATTGAGTATACCCTCAGCAAGTTTGCAGATGACACTAAGCTGAATGGTGCAGTTAATTTGCTAGAGAGGGGACATCATCCAGAGTCACCCAGATAGGCCTGAGGGGTGGGTCTATACAAATCTCATGAAGTTCAGTAAGATCAACTGCAAGATCCTGAGGCTGATTTGGGGCAATTCCCTGTATCAGTATACACTGGGAGATGAATGAATTGAGAGCAAAAGGGTGGATGTTATTGGTTGATGGAAAACTGGATATGAACTAGCATTGTGCATTTTCATCCCAGAACCCCTCGTGTGCTGGGCTGCCTCCAAAGCCCCGTGGGCAGCAGGGCAGGGAGGGCATTCTGCCCCTCTGCCCCCTCTGCTGAGACCCCACCTGCAGGGCTGCATCCAGCTCTGGGGTACCCAGAAAGATATAGACATGTCAGAATGGGTCCAAAGAGGGACAGAAAATATTATCAGGAGGCTGAAATACCTCTCCTATGAGGCCAAGCTGAGAGAGTTGGGACTGCTTAACCTGGAGGAGAGAAGGGTTGAGAGACACCTTATTGGGTCCTTTTGATATAGAATGAGAGTTTATAAGAAAGATGGAGAGAAACTTTCTGCCAAGGCATTTGGCAAAGGGAACAAGGGGCAATGGTTTTAAACTGAGAGTAGATTTCAACTGGACATATGAAATATTTTTTGGGATGAGGATGGCAAGACATTGGAACCGGTTGTCTAAAGAAGCTATGGATGCCCTGTTATTTGAAATGTTCAAGGTAAGATTGGGTAGGATTTTAAACAACCTGATCTAATGAAAAATATCCCTGGTCATGGCAGAGAGGCTGGACTACATGAACTTTAAAGTAACCCTTACACTTCCAATTACAAAAAACATGAAACTCAACCCAACCTCATGATCTTCAGAAAAGAATTCCTGACAAACTTATCTCTCTTTCATTTTCTGCTTATGGGTATTCCTGTTACTGGAGACCTTGAATTTGCCAAAGAGGTCCTGCGTTTTTTCTTTCAACAGTATGGTCTGCATGAGGCAGGGTATTTATGTGAATTATACTGTGTGCATAACTTTATTTTAAATGGCTCTTCTCTCTTATTCCTAAAACAAACTACAGTAGGTATATGTTAGGCTTTAGTGCATCAGCAAGGTTATGCTTTGATTCTAAAGTTGGTTGCCTGTTTGATTTTACTAACAGTGTAGAGACATCATTTTTTCCCAGTTAAATACACTCAATCTTTCTCAAAACAAACTATAAAATGCATTTTGAAACTAAACTATATGCACATTTATATATGGTTTTATGTCAATATTCATAACACAAGAACCCCTGCTAAGGCAGAGAGACAAAAGTTAGAAGACTTGGGTTTTTTCCCAAACATAAATTAAAGCCCATGACAAACTATTTTCTCATGAGATAAAATATTTTGATATCATGTCATTCTTAATTTTTCATAAGATCCTAAAATTCTGTCATTTCTTGTTTCATTTTACTGCTCCAATATTTTTCAATAATAGTACTCTAAGTGTTGCTAAAATAATAAAGTCAAAATAAAAAATTCTGGTCTCATAAATGCAATTTCTTAAAAAAAATGGTCATATGTATTGATTCCACAATACAGACATTTTAAAGAGAAAAGATATTGTATCAGGATTATTTTGACTAGTTTTGCTTACTAACATACCCTTCTTAAAATAATTTGAAATGTCCTGAACCCTGTGAAATATATTTTTTTTCTGGATTTATTTTACCTGTTTTTCATCTTCCCTTTGGCATGGCCTAACAGAACAGGGAGTATCTACATGAGTAAGAACAACTTCTGTTTTCTGTGGGTGAGCTGATGGCCTCTGGCTATTTTATGTTGCACAAGAAATACAGTCTGTATCCCTGTGTTCTAGATATCACAAAAATTCAAGTGTCTTACCAATATGAGCTAGCTAGAAAGGACAGAATTACCCTTCTGTGAGTATAAAATAAAATTTAATCTGCCTTCAGACTTACAAGTCCTTTTTTTATTATTTTCTCAGTTTTTAACTTCAGAGCTTCTTCATAACTAAGGAAAACCAAGACTTTTTAACTGGTTGACACTATTCTCTTAAAAACTTGATGTAAAGCAAGTCTGTGTATCTCTGATACCAAACTAGGAACTATGTTTCAGGTTAAGAATATCTGTGCATTATTTCCAGGTGACTTTGATGTTTTTCCAAAATGAGATAACTGAAGATGGGTCATAAAATGTAGTACAGTTCTGGTAAGCTTCTTAAGAATAGTAAGGTTAAGCTAGATTTAAGAAGCTGCTGGAATTTCACATCATAAAATAATCTCTCAAAGGCAAGGAATCAGCAAGCCTGTGATTTTAAAATAGAATTAAAATCAAATTTCTCAGTAGTACATATTCATGAACTATCTTCTTGTTTCTCTGTCAGCTGCAGCAGATGCGTAATATACATTGTCTATGCACATACTATTTTGCCAGAGCAATGGTTAAAAAATGGCTTGCATTGTACTTAGATTCATCACATTCCAAATGCACATTTGCCTTCCAAAGATGAAGGGACATATTACACACATTTTGATAAAATTGTGGCTGCACCAAGTTTTGTTTCTTCCCCATGTCATTTGATGGCTAAAGATCTTCCCGTGACAAATTTTGTTGTGTTTGGATTTTGGAATGGGTGTTCCTCTCAGTTCACAGGCAATTTTGCAAGTGAGTATATGGAATAATTAATAGCTTGTGTTACTACTGTGGAAACCTGTATCAGCTGTAGTGGGTAAAGCTCTAGTTTGCCAAATATGCTGTGTCATTCACAAAGTGAACTTGATAGGAAAACTGGGCACTATCCTTTCAATTCTTTACAAATGTTCACACACAAATGCTTGATACCCTGAGAGCTAGAACTGATTTCCTCCTTTTCAATCCATTTAAGAGGATTTACTACCTAAGTTCTGACTGAATGGTAGACTGGTGTTGCTGCAGCATCTTTCTGCCTGTCTGAATTCTGGTATTCAACTACCATTTCAGCCACTGAGGTCTTTTCAGTGATGGTTCAGATTACAACAGCCTCCTAACAGCACTCTGGCATGGAAATTCTTTTTTTTTACTTGATGAGAATGTTATTTAAAAAAGAAAATCATCTTTTCTGACTTTAGAGCTAGGAATAAAAGCAGCATAACATCTGATAGACTCATGTAAAATATACTTGATAATTTTGTACATGGAAAGCCAGCTGCTTTTCCCACCATCACAGAAGGAAACGCTCCATAATTCCTGAGACATGTAAAATGTGTTTCAAGTGAAAGCATTCAAGTTGAAAATTCCTCTTGTGTACTAATAGAAATTCTCTAATGAAGAAAGATAGAAAAGGCAGGCAGTTCAGAAGACCGTGGAGGAAAATTCTGGTCATTATATTGTACATCTTTGTGTGGACTATTTTAACAAAACCCTCTTTTTTTTCCATACCTTTTTTTTAAAAAAATATGGGTCATGTAGAAATGGTTGATAATACACACAAATCAAGGTGGCAGTGGAGATTAGCTCAGTTGGTGAGAGCATGGTGCCAATAATGCCGTGGTCGCAGGTTTGATCTCTGTACTGGGCTATTCTCTTAGGAGTTGAACTCACTGATCCTGGTGTGGGTCCCTTCCAGCAAAGAATATTCTGTGATTCTGTAAATAAAATCCATCCCTTGAATAGATTGCTGCTTTTCCCTGTAAATATTTTACTCACCAAACTATGATAATGTTTGAAATGCTACTACACCTCCCAGAATTACAACAGCCCAGTAATCCCAGAAAATGTTAAAACTGGGAGTTGAATAACAAAGAGAGTTTAGTTACACATTGTTTTTATGAATTTTAATGTAGTTGCAGGAAAAAATATGTAACGGATATTACACATAGTTGAATTCCTAACCTCTGAATATCCTGCTCTGGCAATAATGAAGAAGACAAATATGACAATAAGTTTTATAAAACCTGTAGTTGATAGCCATACAGTGAAAGTATTGGAACATATGCATATATTATTAGAATTGTTCAAATATAATGTAATTACCTTAAAAAAAATCATTAAAGTTTGGAATAGCCAGGACATATAATAATACATACTTGAAGAAACTGTCAGGCTGTCTTGGCAAGGTTTTCTGCAAGATTAAAGGCAGTAAGAAACCTGCCAATACCGGCACTACACTGCACTAATAAATAACACAGAATATTTATATAAATCAACGGTTGGCACAGACCTTACTTTTCTTCCTGCAAAGGAGTTTGACATTTTTCTCCAAAGCTGCAAAAAAGAAAAAAAAATCTTTGCAATATTTTATTAAAACAGGTATTTGAGGTTGGACAACTGTACAACTTATAACAGAGATTGTAATGCTTGAGCATTATATTACTGTTACATACTGGTTTTACAGTTGCTTCTGACTTTCCCAAACTTTGACCATATGGGATTGATTTTTTGTCAGATGTTTTAGTACAAACTACTATCATTATCTTGTGTTTATTTTTAAAAAGTGTATCCTGACCCTCCAACCCACCACCCCAAATCCTGAAATAATTTGAAACAGCTTTGTGTTCTTGTAAGTAAAACTTTAACATTTTGATTTTAAATATCTTGCAGATGCTCAGTAATAATTCTTTAGAGTTCTGTTGCTTAATTCTTCAAAGATTGTCTTTGCATTGGACATTCTCTAAGAACATTTTCCTCGCAATTACTGATCTTTTTTTGTCAAAGCAGTGTTAGCTTGAGGTCCAAAGCTGGCCAGTGGTCAGCTCTGTCCCTGCTCTATTTTTTCCACACTTCTCATTAAAGCAAGAACCAAGAAACAGAATAAAAATTTTGTCTACCAAATATGGATGATATAATGTGGTCTGAGTGTAGGAAGACAGGTTAAAATAGGGAACCAGACCATGGACTTACAGCAACTTCCAAGGCTGAAGTTGGCTGGGAAAATTGATTCATTTCAGAAAGCACAAGAGCTGGCAAGGCAAAACGACAAGGGATATCTGGTGAGGTGGGGATGGCACACTTGTACACTATAAACAAGTAGAGTAAAATAAACCAAAAAGGTTGTACAGTGTTGCCAGAAAAATATTCTCAAGTAAGGTAATTTTATTTGACTTTACTGCTTGCCAGTGGACAAAAGTTTCTGATCCCTGATTCAGATAGTAAGTAAAAGAATATAAAAGAATTAAAGAAATACTTATCCTCTTCTCTCTATAACCTCTATTTTCAATGTGTTCACTGATGGGTACACTCTCTCCATCAAAATTATTTTAGGGAGGCATTGGGTTGCAGAGGAGAGAGGTGATCTGCATAATTCTGTTTGGGTTTTTTTGGTTTTTTTTTCATGACATGATGTTTGGCCATGCTGGGCATAATGGTTCCTTTCTGCCACTGTACACTTACACCTAACATCTTGTTCCCCTGCCTGTGCACTGGTCCAGGCTGCTCCCAGGATATGGTGCCTCAGGTCTGTTTTCTCTCTGGCAGTGGTTGCAGTTTTTCAGGGAGGTCCTTACTCAAGGATGGTTAAGCCACAGGTTGCAGTAACACAGGGACATCCCTTCCCTGGTGGGAGTCATCCATGGGCTGCAGTTTTTCTCAGCTGACCCAGTCCTGGCACAGGTGAGCCACAGCCACAGTGTCTTGCTCATGTCCCTTCTCTAGCCTGTACCACCACCTATGTGAGTTCATGGCCTTCTCCCACAAAGGGTGCCACCATATCCACCTCTTTTGTCACCTCTGACCAAGACATGGAGTTGGCTGGTGACTGGATTGAAACCAGGGAGCTGAACACTGAGATGGCATTAGGATCAAGAAGGTAAGACTGAAGCCTGGGACTGAGTCAGTCAGAATGGCAGAATAAGAGGAGAAGTGCGTCAGAAAAGTTTCAGTGTGGCATCAGTGAGGACAAATGAAAGTGATTGGTAAAAAGTCTGCTATGGACAGGATGAAGCAGGATGACATTGTGGTAGAGAGTTCAAGGACATTAAATGAAAAGTTGCCAGGAAAGGCTCTGTATTTCACCAACACATAGCATGAGTTTCAGCACACTGTCCAGTCATTCAAAATTCTTTTGTGTGTGCTCTGCTCCACCTTTCCCAGGGTCTTGAATTTGCTGCATCAGATATATTTTCCTTGCACGTTATGAAGAATGTTTTCCTTGTACTGAGCCTGGCACATAAGTGCAGTGATGTGTCTGCACAAATGTAAAAGTGTGTGCAAAGATATTTCCCTGACCTAGAAGATGGATGAAGCACACTGTCCCTGGAATATCCCTAAAGAAAACAGGAGGGACCTTCACAGTGTGAATTCCTGTTGTGAGCTGATACAGAGAATAATAAGTACTCAGGCTACTGAGAGAGATTCAGGTGTCATGAGGATATTTCAGGATGGATATTTCTTACTCTGTTGGGTATCTACTACCTTTCATCATTTCTCAGCAGCAACAACAATAGGAAAAAGAAGAAAGAAAAAAAGAAAGCAACTGTCTGGAGATATTTGTCCATATGTGGCACTGATTTTTTTTTCAGTTTCCTGTATTCCACATTGTAAAAATACAATGAAATACAATGGCAAGGCTTATTTTGTTCTCTGTGTTTCTTTGAACCTTCAGGAGAAGTTCTCATTTGTATACAAATTCTACCTGTTCAATCTCACAGAGCTAAGCCTCATTCTGCTGTAATTAAATCAGACAAAAAACCCAGCTAAACAAGAACCAACAGATGGTGTGCATCATATGACAATCTTTAGGAGTCACTTTGAAGTAGTGTTCTTTGTAATAAGCCCTGTCACAACATGGTGTATTAACAGCTTCCCATTTTCAGTTTTCAAAAGTGTTTTTCATGATGTGTTGAAGAAACAAATACTTGTCTGCTTTTATTGTTTAATCTTCATTTATATTGAGTATTGATCAGGGGGCACCATTCACATCAAGAACTGAATGCATAGAGCAAACTAAACATCTGGATAAAAATACTGCTGAGTTCAGACCACACAGACATATTCAGAAATGTATTTTCATCAAAAAGAAAATTATTGATACATTTAACTACACTCTGATTAATAACATATTCATCTAATGCAATAAAAGTTTTTCAGAGTAATAGTATGGTTTTCTATTAGCAACGGGGAAGTGAGATTGCAGGAGATTCCCTTCTGGGCTTGTTTATGTCTTGCCATCCCCATTACTTGTTTCTGACAGCTAACACCCACTTCTCATGCAAATCTTGCCTTGAACTTTTTGCTCCAAGGAAAATTTTACTTTTCTAGGACCACATTGTAATTATATTTGTCATTCTTGTCATATTGCTTAAATGTCACTCTGGAGAAAATAATACAGTAATTAGCAGTGATTTGTGCATAATATTTGCTCTGGGTCTAGTTCTTCAGAGCAGCAACCTTCTAACTTTTGTATTGGGAGACTACACTTGCCTCCTGTGACAGTCAATGATTTTTGACTCTTCACCACAGGGGCAGTGCAGATCTGTCAGTGTGCCCACATTCCTGGACACATCTCTCTATGCATTCACAACCACTATTCTGGGCTGCTGCAAACTCTCACCTGTCCACTTCCAGTACAACACCTAGTGTGACAAAAATACACCCCAGTAAAAATGTTCTTGCAGTCAAACTGCTTTGTCTTGTCTACTCAGGGTATTGCAGGGATTTTCTACATTGCCTTAAATTTAAATAATGGTAATCACGTTCTCTATCCAAAATCCTCGCACTGCAGAGCTCACTGTGAGCCACTCCCTTCCCTTTTGCTTAAGAATGTCTTCTCCAGCAATAAACTTCATTCTGTAGAATATTTTAAAATGTCTTACTGTAAACAGGAACTGACTCTTGTGGGGGTTGACTTTAACAAAGCTAAAAATTCTGATTTGAGGAATGAATTTTAAGCAGCAATGTGACCTGAGTAAAGCTGTTCGCCCCTTAAGAACAGTGACAATAAAATAGAATAACATCAGGTGTAGCTGCATTTTGTTACCAGATAAGAATTGTGGGAGATAATTTACACATTGAAGATATTTAAAAGAATTATCCTGAAATTCTAGATGTGACTGAAATATAGATTATTTAAAAACCAAAAATCCCACATTACTAAATATAAAAAAGAAAAGAAAAGATTTCTTCATCCAATGATCTATGGTATTTTTAAAATTTTTATATAATTAGATGTGAAGTCATGCTATAACACCCTATAATACACCCTATTTTTGATTAATTTTTACATTTCCCTTTCAAATACAATTAATAGATACATGATCTTTTAATACAGATCTCAAAAAAATTGAAAATGTAAACCTGTAGATATAAAGGCTGGTATCAGAATGAATCACATTTTTATCATTTGAATTTGTGTACATCAAATGTATTGGCAAATAATTTTTGTGAAGTGTTTTGGTGGATTGTCATATTTTAGAGTTTCAAAAGGAGGCCAAAATCTGGGTTTATTGGCATTTTAAAGATTAAACTCTCGTTTTTTAGAATATGAAATAATAAACACCTTTAACAGGCAGAAATATGATATAATTCTAGATGATAATCATGTCGAATTGCTCTTCTCAGCACAAATGAACACATTTTGTTGTACTTTGAAATTACATGTTTTCTGTATTTTCTGTAGTATGGAACCATTTATAAGAATTATTCTATTGCTATTTTTTATTTTTCCATGGACCCATTTCTGAAGCAAAACCTTTGATCCTAATTGCTGACTGCTGACTTCTCTCACTTTCAAGAGTGTTCATGGAAAGTTCCATGAAAATCCTGTAACTTCATATTATACCAGAAACCTTTGCATTGTGCATGTCTGACTTGGGAAGAAAATTAGGAAATAACACCTGTTTCTTAAAACTGTGGCTTTTTGCTGCTATACGAAGGACGTTTAGGTATACATTCCTTTATAATCTCTTCACAGTGTTATGTTTATAATAACCTCTTGTCTACACTAGGATGTCTTTCAGTGCTCCTGAATTTGGAGTAAGGCATTTGACTTCTCTGAGGTACTGTATGAGATATGCTATGAGATATGTGGTGAAGGGATTTCCATGGGATAGGCCATAAAATATAAAATGGCAGCATTACAATGGATGGGATGGCCCCTTGATGGTGGTGATAAGTTATCAGGCAGAGGCCAGATGATCCTTATTGTTGCAATTGGCCACGTGGAAGAGGAACTGACACTGCCATGCCACAGTTCTGTTCTGCCCTAACACAACACCCACAGCCTTTGCAACTTCTCTCTTTGTAACTCTTGATATGCCTCTTTTGTCCTTGTCTGTGCCTTTTATGACAACAAACTGGATATTCTGACTACAGTCCCACCTCTCCTTCTCCCAAAAGTATAAATTAGCATTTGAAGTCCTCCATTTCAGAGCATCAGAATACAATCATCTTGCAGACAAGTCAGTGGGCCTGCTCACCTCTCCTTCCCAAAGCAGGTCAGATTTGTGCCTCTGACTGTGTTGGAGTCTACCCAGGAACTTTTGTACATAGTGCTACTCGTTATTTTTTTGTAGGTCTAGTGAATTGATCACTGGCAATCTAACAGGAATCTGTAATCTGTTGCTTTAATAAACTGCACTATTTGTGAGTCTGTGAGAGTGAAAGTTTCTATTGAACTCAGACAGACTTACAGTGTTTGGTTGGTAAATCATGTTATTGGAGAGATTGTGATTATAAATGAGACCAGACTTATAGTGTAACCCACACTGTTTGCACATCTGGGATCTTATTGAATGCAACCAAACTTATAGTGCCAAATTAATAGTACAGAAATTAAGCCCAGCTGCACCCAGCCCCTCTGATGTCTGACAAACAACTGGAAAGCAAGGAGTTCATCTTTTACCAAATTTCTATACTCCTAACATGACAGTACCAAAAGCTTCATATTCCTGCACTGTTTCTTAAGGCCATTTTCGATATTTTTCTTTGATTTTTATACTGCAAGGAGAATTTCTGTAGGAATTTCTTCACTGAGTATTTCTGATCTTCTCTGAGCCATTGCAGTATTAAAAACTGTTTCAGTCTTGTGCCTTGTCCTTGCTCTTGCTACTGAACTTCTTTAAGAAATTTACTTGACTCAAATAGATTGAGAAATCACAATGTACTGAGTTTTCCTGCACAACTGTTCCAGAGGATGGAGCTTCTTGTATTCTGAGGTTTTAATATATTTTGTCATAAATATTTGACTCCTCTCAAGCAGTGTTAAATTTTAGAGCACATGGCCCAGGATTGCATCCAGACTTTTCTGAAATATCTGTTGGGAATGAGACTTGGCAGCTTCCTTGGTCAGCCTGTTTCAGTGCACAGCCACCTGCACAGTAAAAAAGTTCTTCCTCATAGTCGGGTGGAACTTTCTGTGCTTCTGTTTCTGCCTGTTGCTTGTTGTCCTACTTCTTGTTAGTGGAGATTTTTGGTATGTCCATAAAATTCAACAGAAAGCCACAGCATCAGTGTGACCTTGTTGCTTTATACCAAAAAATATTGCTTGAATAAAAAAAAACACTAGCTGTGGAAAGGAAAAAAAATGCCAATTGCTTGGAGCAGAAAAAAATCCTTTTTTGACAAAACAAAAAAATATCTTCTCAAAACCTGATCTTTTCTTTTTTAGATGGAAATTTTTTGTCAGTTCAACCTGATTTTGCAGATAGTTTTGCTTACTCTATATTTGTTTATAAGTTAATTTCCCGTGTGTAAAAGAAAAGAAGGTAAAGAAGAAGGAAAAAGAAGTACACAACCCAGGATCTTAACTACAACTGACAGCAGAATCTTAGGCTTTTTCCAGCCTGAATCCAGACTCAAGGCATACAGTCTTCAGCTTCTTTCTGTGCAGCGGATTACTGTGCACATCATCAGTGCATTGCAGCATAGCTGCAAGTCAAGTCTTTTTCTGAGGGAAGCTGAGAGGATGAGAAAGAGGTTATGCTACTCTCTCACAGAGGCTGAAATTTGGAAGAATTTTCGGAATGAACTTTCCTTAAATGACATTGCTGTCTTTCCTAGATCTTCAAGGCAAACAATGTATCCTTCTATTTGATTAATCCAAATATTATATTTAGGCTGAAGGAATGTAATTAGCATTGGTTTATAATCAGTTGTTGACAATACTAAGCTTTAAAATAATTTCTTATTCAAATAACTATTCATGCTAATTTAAAGCATTTTAATGCATCATCAGTATAACAATTTTCATACAGAGGGGAGGAGATGTTAGTGCATAAGGTTTTAATTCTGTACACCTTTACCACGTCTGATGGTGGAAGTTTTCACAGACAAGAGTTAACACTATTTCGTAACTCTTTTTAGCATTTAGTACATTCAAAGGTCTTGGTCATTCTCTTGTCCTTTCAAAGTATTTCAACATTCAGGTTTGGTTTCTAGGTCTACTGATACATGTGTATTTTCCCCAAAACAAGACTCTAAACACAGTTCACAAGCCAGAACCTGTTGTCTAAGGCATTAGATAAATAGAATATGAGTAATAATGATTGTCCATACATGCTCAGTACAAGTTAACATGCATGCATTTATGAAAAACTTGGTGTAAATTCACCTACTGATATATATGCATCATTGCAAAGTTAATTCACGTTATGATGAACATATATTCTCTCTCCCTCCACATATTTATTTATGCACATATGCTTAAATATGATTCTTTATTACAGGTTCACACTCTAAATTGTAGTTGGCAAAGATAATCATGAAATGCTGACTGGACTCTTCTCCCTTCCTTCCTCCTCTGTGTGCTGTCTTGGAAGAGAGAAGTGGAGATCCAGATTTTCTGTTTACTTTTAGGATGCTGTTACATAGATTCTGCCAGGGAGGAAGATCCATGTTTGTGATACCCTTTGGCTTCTGGACTTAGCTCTGCTTGATTGTTGTAAACCATTTCTGCTGGGTTTTGAGAGATGACTGGGAGGGGACCTCATCAGTGTCTGTCAGTGTCTGCAGGGAGGAGTCAGAGCATGGACCAGGCTCTGCTCAGTGGTGCCCAGCAAGGGGACAAGAGGCCATGGGCAGAAATGGATGTACAGGAAGTTCCACCTGAACATGAGGAAGAAATTCTTCCCTGTGCAGTGACCAAGGACTGGAACAGCTCACCCAGAGAGGGTGTGGATTCTCCCTCTCTGGAGATGTTCCAGAACCATCTGGATGCAACCCTGTGCCATGTGCTCTGGGATGGTTGGACCTGACTTATTGTGTGATTCTGTGATCTTACAGTGCTCAAAGTTCACTGTGACAGTACTTTGTGTTAATCAGTAGAGTCATACATTGTGTTGTCCAAAGGCAGCATGTGCTCCTTCCATATAATAATTAATATGTTTAATTTATAAATAATTGATGGTTAAGGTCAGTTTTCCTTAACTAGAGGAGATAAGAAACAATACTCTCTTTCTGTTAGGCACCATCAGAAGGAAATGAGGTTTTGACCTGTGGAAATTTTTTGTAGCTATGCATAGATGCATGTTCAAAGCCCAGCTGTTCTAAAATGGGCATTTATTCATCCTTTTCTAAAATTCTTTAGACAGGAAAAACGTGACATTTCATGATCACACAGATTCTTCAAAAATATTACATAATTGAGAAATAGAATCTGGCATTTGATCTATGGAGAATATTCTCCTGGACAAAAGAAAAAGACAAATAAGAAATCAGGAGGTAAGGATGAAGGACTCTTTGACATAAGACCTTATGCTACCATGAATGAAATAACAGCATTGAATTTATGCTATATGTTATTAAGATCCAACTCTTTTGTTTTTATTTTTTTTTATTTTTACCCTTTTCCTTATATTCTGGAAGTCTATGATATATATTTTGATGGGTTTACATCAGACTGGCAGCCTGCCACTTAGTGGGATTCCCCAGGGCTCAATTTTAGAGCCAGCAGTGAAGCTTGATGGAGTTCAAGGATTGTCTGGACAACACTCTTAGAGGATTTAGTTGTAGGTAGTCCTGCAAGGAACAGGGAGTTAGCTTCAATGATCCTTGAGGGTTTCTTCCACCTCAATATATTCCATAATTCTATGATTAAAAATAGGGTGAATGGTCCCCAAACTCATCTACATTTATGATGAATTTGGTATGTAATTTTTGATGCATTTGAACTAAACTCCTTTGATTAAAGAATTCTCTCACAAAACACTTTTATCCTGAAACTAGGGAAAAATTCAAACGGAGTAATTGATGGACACAACTTTGATAAGGCAAATGCAAGAGGTTTACTCTTCAGTTACTTCATATAAACAATCAAAAAGTTCAGTGTCTCCACACTGCAGTTAAGCATACCAAAATTTATTTGCTTAAAATAGAGTATTATTGTTTATTCATAAAAGATTATATAACATAGTTGCACTAGCAATACTGTACTAGAATTTTTTGTGCTAGAATAATCAAATATTCATTGTTTATTGAAAAATGTCAATTATCCTGTGTTATTTTCCAAATATATTGAATTAATTGTCTATTAGACATGTCACAGGGTGGAAATAGAACAGAGAGAAAGGTGTAAATATTTCAGTCTTTTCTCACCCATCAATATTCATTACAAGACCCTTTCTCGTGGCTCAATTTAATACATTTAAGTTAATCTGAGGAAAATTATTATTTAATTTCAGAATTTTAATTTCCCTTTTCCCTTCTTTGAAGATATTGATTTAAGACATAGATATTTTCCTTCTTTAAAGTACAATTAGCAAAAGTATTTCTGGTTCTGCTTAAGATTTCTAGCCTATTTGTCCAGATTCAGAACCTTGAACATTGTTTTATAATGCAATTGTTGGTCTGCAAAATTTCCAAATTCAATATGATTCATTATTTTTTAAAAATTTTATTTTATTTGCTTTAATTATGGTTGTGATAATTCTTCTCTATGGGAGAAACATCCTAGGATAAATATCTTTTAACATTTATTTGAGTAGTCTTATCCTGTGGCAATGTTGCAAAGTGCCCATTTTATTACAGAAGACTGAATATGATGGAGAATGAAAAAGGCAAGCCTTTGCTTCAAGGCCAGGAGGTGCAATTTTATCAGTCTTTTAAAATATCCCTACTTATGTATGTTTTCATAGACCCTTGTTGTTAAATAGGTAAACTCCTGCCTGTTTCACGTTTGTTCCACCCTGCCAGAAATCCTGTGTATCAAGAAGGCAGGGATACCTGCATATCATCCTCAGAGTGAAACAGCTCTTATTTGAACCAGAAACTGAAGGGGTTAATTAGAGTTTACATATGATAAAACATTCTGTCTTCCAGTTCAGCAGCAGTAGAACTAAAGTCCAGAGAGATTTTGCCACCCATGTTTTTCAAACTTTACACAGATAGACATAATTTGTCACACTTTAGCTCATTAATAACAGTCCCTTTTGTGTTTCCCAGCTTCCTTTTTAATAAAACACTTAAAATAAATTACAACCTTACTCATTTTCTTTAGAGTGTTTCTTTAGGTTAAATTTAGATAATGAATAAAGCACTAACTCCTATGTCATAGGATCACAGAATCACAGAATTATGGAGTGATTTGGATTGAAAGGGACTTTCAAAATCACCCAGATCCAACCCCCTGCCATGGACAGGGGCATGTTCCACTAGAGCAGGTTGTTCAGAGCCCCATCCAACCTGGCCTTGAACACTTCCAGGGATGGGGCACCCACAATTTCTCTGGGCAACTTCTCACAATGCCCCACCACTCTCACAATGACAGATTTCTTCCTTAAATCAACCTAAATCTACCCTCTTCTACTTTAAAACCATTACTCCTTGTCCTGTCACAACACATCCTGCTAAAAAGCCTGCTCCCATCTTTCTTGTCAGTTCCCTTTAGGTATTGAAAGTCTGTTTTAAGGTCATCCTAAATCTTACTCATTTAAAGGCTGAACAACAATAATTGTCTCAGCCCTTCCTCACAAAAGGGTGTTCTATCTCTCTGATCCTTTTTGTGGTCCACCTCTGGACCTGCTCAAATAGGTCTATGCCTTTCTCATGCTGAATATTCCAGAGCTGCAGGCAGCACTCAACACATAGGACAGATCTAACTAATTGATATGTATTTTTGCTCAGTTCTCTATGAAGCTAAAGATCTGATAAATGGCAAGGGAAGAAGAGCCTGAAATGTTAATATCCTTTTGCTGATGTTTACAGAATGGATTTAGTACAAAAGTCTAATAATACATTTGTACTTTCAGTACCAAATTAATATTATAGTAAATTAATACTTCCCTGTGTTTGTATATACACAAAACATTCATGCAGGTATATAACAATCCTGTTTGTGTTTGTTTAGCATTCTACTTCACCAATTAATAATTTACTGAAATTCATTTATTCTTTATAGGGATAATCTTTGCAGGAAAAAAACATCCCCTCAAAAAATTTAGCTTCATTCTGCCTTTAGGGAAAAGAGCAGCACATGATGCCAAAACCTGCACATCAGAGCATAGATGCATGAAGGTTGTAAGGGCTGAAATCTGTTATTGAGGAAAAGGTGTCTTGTTCAAATGGCATTAAGCTGATTACAGAAGGAATATCCTGAGTATAAATAGCTCTCCCAGAAAATTTAGATTTTCCATGAGGCAGCTGTGACCCAAAACCCAGTGTGATCAAATAGGTTAAATCACAAGTAATCCCTGGAGGTACTAAAGAATCTCACAAAATTTGTCATCAGCTTTCGATCTCCTATCTGCTAATTCATCTTACATATTGACATGAAAAAAAAGGAAGAAGTACAAGTTTTGTTTCACAGTTAAAATAAATGACTGAACTCTTCATCTATTGCATAATCTTGATGCAGCCATGTAAGAGCCAAATCTCTGCTCACCTGTGGTTTTCTTATAAAAAAAAAAAATCCTTCAGTTTGAAGGGTTTAAGTATTTTGTTCTGTGGAAGGATAAAGAAATACTCTTGAATCTCCTTCTCAGCCAGTGATCTAATAACTGTGCCTGATGCACGTGGTCACAGCTGTACCCCCAGACAACTCTGCTGATCATATCAGGGTTTCATCATTTCAAATTTCTGAGCTTTGCCAAGCATTTCTGCCTTCAGTGCTAAAGAGAATGTCCTTCTTAAATTGCTAAGAGACCTCATGTGAGAGGTGAAAATCCTATCTATCATTTATATTGAGTAAAAAGTTTAAATCATCTGAATTTGCTTCCTCTGTAAGTGCTTGTTCCTTTTTAAAATTAGATGTTCTGGAAATGTAATTAAGATAGTATTTTTCCTTTTCAATAAGAAGTACTAATATAAGAGAGAAACATCAGTTTTCAAGCAATGCAGCAATCTGGAATCTGCATCTTAATTGAACACAAGCTTTTCTATTGTTCTTGCTTAGTCAGTTTTACAACTCTAGCTTTGATGTGCATCTTTCACAATAAGACTAAAGGAACAATTTAAAAGAAAAGCTGCATATGGCAGAGTAAAGTGGAATCTAA
>VZRX01017340.1:0-13998 GCA_013398075.1 Notiomystis cincta | reverse complement strand
TTTTTTTTTTTTTGTTTTTGTTAGTTTTTGGTTTCTTGTTTTTTTTTCCTTGTGATCTCTTAAATATCTGATTGGTTAGTTCATTCATTTATAAGGCTTTGACAGCATTGTGTGCCCAGATGTTATAAGAACATGTTATGTTTTTAAATAGCTTCTATGTTTATTCCTTAGCTAGCAATTTCCTCAAAGAATAAAAAGGCAATGGCATAGAAACTGAGCTGAGAAACTGTGCATGTAGATGTTCCCATGTATTGATATCTCATTTTATGTAATACTTGATTGAAAACAGCAGCTTATATGTTTTTTTCAATTTTTATTGAAAAAATAATAGTGGAATAAAAGTCAAATATGTTGAATAGAAATTATATTTGAATTAGCAATAATATTAGAGTCATGTCTCATTCCTTAAACAAACCTGAGTTTGAGGAAAAAAAATAAGGAAAAAAAGGAAAAAAAAAAAAAAAACAAAGAGGAAACCCCAGAAATATAAGATGAAAAATTTTTTGAGAATTGTGAAATTCTAATTCATAATTTAACATGGAAATTTTAAAGAATATTAACAAGGTTGGTATTTTAGGTGGCACAATATACCTAGTATTTAATTAAATAATGTGATTCCTTACTAGGATGTATATTTTATAAAAACATTATATGTACTTTCACTTGACAGGATTATTTTAAAAAACCTTCCTTTGTGATGTCACATTTTGGTAGCTCTCCAGAAAGCATGAGACAGAGATATCATTGTAACCAATGTTGCTGTTCTGGATTCTGTTTAATGTTGATTTAGGATACTGTTTATTTTCCTTATGAAGCAATTTGTAAAAATTCCTATATTTTAAACTAAAACCTAGATCAGGGAAAATAAGCATCACCTCTGATTCAGTTAGACTTCTGTGAGAAATCAGAGCAGACAATCTTCTCAAGCATCTGTCAGTACTGAGAGTTAAAAAACCAAATATATGGAAAAAGGGTAATATTCCCTTTCACAAATGTAAAAATTAAAATTTATACCTATATTTTTGTGTATGACATACCTGCTTACTGCAGCTCAAATGGATAATACTAATGGTGCTGGCATTTGTGAAATCTTTTTCCATGAAAACTGAATCTTATAGAAAACCAGGATTATTTTTTTCCTTTTTATTTTTGTGGAAAACAGCTATATTTACAGCCTTCTGTGTGTGTGAATTGGTTCAACATTCCATTGTTCCTCTTGTAAACCACTGTTCTCTAAGACTTTTGTATTACTAACACGTTCAAAATATTTTTGATTTCAACAGTGCTCTACTAAAAAATGATTGCTGAAATCTCTTGATAGAGAAAAAAAAATTATCAAATAGATCTGGGCTCAGGCTGAAAGAAATTTGACAGTTCTCAGCGCTTCAGTTCCCAAAACAGTGAAAAAAAAACAGTGTTCAATATTTGATATCCCAAGCACAGTTGATTGTGTCAGCATTTCTGATAAGAACATGGTTTTGCAGAAGGTTTCTTTAAAAAAAAACAACAAACAAACAAACCAAAAACAAACAAACAAACACACAAACAAAACCCCAGGGAATAATTCTTAACAAACTTTTATTCACTTGAGACAAAATAGGTTTATAGACCTAAAGATAATAATCAGACTTTTTTTATTTAACCCTCATGAAACATTTCTTTGCAATTTCAGAATATTCTACCTCCAAAATAAACATTAAAAAAAGAGTTAGGTCATCTAGGTGTAAAAAGATGCCACATCTTCTATGGATGCTTTTCAGAGCAAGTTTTTCTGAGCACTAATACACAGGTTATTCAAAGATTTTTTTATTCTTAATGAGAGGCAGTCAGAGAAATCCTTTACTATTTATAAATTGATGACAAACTTCTGTGGCATTTCAAATGAAGGTTTTCAGAACTGAATTGAACTGAAGATGGAATTTTCTGCTGGGTAAAAAAGAGCTTAGTATCCTCTGAGGAATTAGCAGCTGATATTTTGTCCTATCTGCTTCCACTTCTGATGCCCAGAGAGTTTAAGGTAAACTTTCCTCTCTCAGGTGAAGATAATTAGAATTTATTCTAATTTCTTGCTATTTCATGGTGTGAACTCCTAGTGAGCCCAGCTGCTCGCATGCTAGACCTGTAGCTGTTTCTGCTGCTCTGTGAATTTTGGAATTATCCTTCTCTCTCCAGGTACATCAGGGATGTTCTTGGCTCATCCCTCCTCCTGTGCCACAGCAGATGAAATTCAGACACAAAAGCAGCTCTTGATTTCCCTGCTACCACTAACCCTCACGACAAAATGCCATCAATTTCTGTTACTTCCTTTAACATCACTTCTTAAACAGGTCTGGTTATGTAAATGATGCATCTCTTCCATCTAAATATGTGTATCACTGGTGTATTCAAATATGTAAAAGATCTATACAAAGACATATATTAAAGCCTGTGGGGTTTTTAATATTTCTGTGCAGGTTAATTGTGTCTTTTGTGTTTCTTGAAACCATTAATTCTAATATAATTTATAGAATCAGGTAAGGTACAACACAGTAAAACACACAGATGATTTATATACAGGAAAAATTTTGTGCAGGGCATGCTGATAATGTTATGCTGCTTTAAATACCCATGAAACTAAAACACAACAAAAGAGCCCTTCATGTAGCTTTGACATCAGAATGAGTTCAGCTTGGTAACACAACTAATTTAAATCATTCAAATTTAATGATGTGCCCTTTTGGATTTGTTTTTACTTTTCATGAAACACATTTTGATAATTTTACTTTGAAAACTGCATCTTTTAAAACTTTTAAATCCATCTCCCAGTACATATCTCTTCTGCTAAAAAAATCTCATTAAATATGTCCCTTTAACTAGGTGTTTGGAAGATCTTAACATACACAGTTTTTGACTGTACTAACATTTTTCATATGATAAAAGCCCCATTCATTTGGAATGAGATTTAACCTGGATAATTGGCATTTGGCAGGGCTGGTGACGCTTCTGAATAAGAACAAAGTTCCCTAATAATAAATAGTTTTGGTGCATGTTGATATTCTTGGATTTCCAGATTTGTTAATTGCTCCTTAGGGGGACATTTTTTCTGGAAAGCTCAAACCCTTTTTTTAGATACACATAATAAGTCAGACATAGAAGCATCTTGTGACAAAATCCCACATGGCTGCAAAGTTATTGGCCAACAGTGCACAGCTCTAACATATGAATTAGTGTTCTTGTGCAGAACAAAGTAAAAAATGTTTAAAAGCTGTGCATGCACACAGACAGATGGACAATCCAGGGTTTGCAGGTTCTGCATCAATCCTCTGCTATGTTAGCTGTCTCCTCTAGAACTGACTTCCCCAGAGAAAACCGAAAAAGGGAAAATTGTTTTGGCTTGTTTTTTATTAATAACCCATACATGGTCTCCATTTAATACTGCAGTAGCATATGAAATAAAGAAATATTAAAATAATTTATTGGAGAAAGTTTTAGATAAGCTAATGCATGAAATATGAAAGGTAGGCTCAAATGGGTTAGTAGAAATTTGCTATGAATGAAAATATAAGGAATGTATATTTCATATAACAAAAATTTCCACTAAAAACACACAAATCCCCCTTATATTGTATTTTATAGTACAGAACCATGCCATTTTGTGCCTTTTTCAGGCTAGGTTTTTGGTACATATGTATGAAATTTAACACAATGCAAATACAAGTAATTATGCTATCAGAATTCTTATTTTATGCCCCCTGAAAATTCAAATAGCAGAACTAGCTATAATAGATTATTATTTATGTCCCATCTTATTTTATCACAATCACTTGTTACTGTTAATTAACTATTGTTAGATATTAGAGAAGACAGGTTTTGATATATACGTGTGGTGAAACAAAACTAAATTAATTAAAAGAAATATACATTTATATTTAAAGACTACATAGCTGAGTATTGGAAAAGCTTGTACAGGACCTGCAAAACAGATCTCCAAGTGTCAGTTAATGTGTTATAAATTTGCAATAGAAATCCTATTTGCAAGGAAAGATTTTGTAGACTTTATTCATTGTGTCCTGAGAGCTGCATTCTCATTGACTATTCATAGATGATTGTATCAATAATGTTATTAGTATTTATATTTCCCTGAGTCATTTGATGTATTTTCTGGGGAATTATTATATACAAAAGATAAATAATTCTCATTCCCGATCTTCTCATTCAGATTGTATCCCTGAGGAAATAGAATTGACTTTTATTTGTTTGGAGGACATGGTGAAGTAAATACCTTGCCTATCACAGTACGGCAAAGCCCCTTAAATGGTGTAGAGGAATTTCTGATAAGGGACATGTTTGCATCCATTTGAATCCTATTCTCAAACAGGGGCTGGCTAACAGAGGAGGAAGGTGAAGGAAAGTGAAGGAATCTGAAGCTCTTCTACCATCTTTCCCAGCTGTATCCACTTTTTCCTCTCATCTGGCCCTTGTCCCCTTACTCCTTCCAGTCCTTTAATACACTTGGACATATGTAAGTTCACATTGTGATTTTGAGAGTGTTTTCCTCTTGACTATTTTTGCCATCCATTATTACTGTAATTTGTGAAAACATGTAATGGTTATCTATGTTGTTAAATCTGTAATTTTATAAGTATTTTGTTAATATTATATCTTATTTATAATTATTGCTCTGCCTATTATCTCTAGAAAGGGAATGGCTTTATTCAGCAGAGATGGTTTTGCTGAAGTGTAAAGGGTCTGAAGCCCAAAAACCTGATGCTAATGAAGACCTGTGTTAGCTTCCATCCCAGGGATAATGCCTCTTAGAGATTCTGATGTGGCTCCATCAAGGAAAATATGTCATGACCGAGCTACAAAGCACTGCACCAGAAGTATTTGTTCCTAGTCACCTTTCTGCCTAAGCTGGCTGAACACTGATCAGGAACTGCTTACTGTTTTATTCTTTCCACTTAATATCAGATTGCCTTGGTGACAGATGCTGCTCTGTGAGGACTGTCACATTCACATTCTAATTACTCAGGAAATCAGCAGGTTTCTCTTTCCCCACCAAAACCTCTATCTACCCTCTTCTTCCCAAGGAACTCTGCCAAATTAATCTATGTACAGATAGTGCAGTTTAGCACCATTTTCCTCAAAGTTTTTGTATCATGTTGTGAAGAGGGAATACTAGAAACTTTTGATAGTGTTTTCTCAGTCTAATATATGCTTCTAATGTAAATGTGGAAAAACTGTATTGTTTTCTGTGCTTCAAGCAATTAATGTGGTAATTTAAAATATCTACATAATAAATATTTTCTTTCCCAGCTTGGGTACCTTAGAAAACTACCATGTAAGACATGCTCATGTCTTGTACAAATAGGGGAGAAAAATAGCTGTATTTTATTTATGGATGAATCTGATAAATGTAAATGTTAAAGTATATGTTTATTGGTATGTATATGTGTATATATGTATAAATACCTATTCATCAAGACTTTCTTCAAATATTTCAAAATATATTTAAATAAGGATTTTTATATCCAGTTATTGTAATTCTGACATTTACATTCCAGATCTATGCAGACAGAATTCAATGAAAGTATCCTTAATTTTTTGTACAATATACTTATGAATACCAATCCTCCTGTTTTCTGGTTTCATACTTTTCTCATTCCTGCTTGCTCCCTGTGCCTTAATTCCAGGAAAGGGGTGAAAGATGCTCAGTAAAGCCTCAGGGGCTGTTTGCAATACACATAATTAATTTCAATTGAATACACTTCCTCACCCTATAGTTCTCGGCACCCTATAATTTTATGTTTGTTGTTTTTGGTTTTGTTTTTTTTTTTTTTTTTTGATCAGGTTTTCCTGTCCTGAATCTCAATAAAAACCATAATTTCCAGGAAAAGGGGTCAAATTATCTCACTTGCTTTTATTTCTTAGAAGAAACTCTGCCCTGTGTTGTATTCTGTAACTGTTTATTATTAACCAAAAGGCTGGAGAGGCTTATTTGGTTATGTTACTGTCTGTGCAAAAGAAATCCCATGTGTTTTCCAGAAATATGCAGGTTGTACATTATCTTCAAAAGTGAAACTCTTATCAAATGCTGTCAGAAAGGTCTATGTACAATGCATATCATAGAATACATTGTTGATGACTACAGTAAAAATACTTTCAAATCACTACAGTAATTTAATGAGGCATGCTGGTCTCACTTGAAATCAAATTTGATATTGTTTCTGCAACCAGACTTCTAAGTTCCAGAATATGTTCCTCTTTTAAGTATTCTGAAGATGTCTTCTGCAAAAATATGACATCCTTGAAATTGTATATAAAAGGCAACTGTCCATTGCCCAAAATAGATATTTTTTTCCTAACCCATAATTATATCCACCTAGATGACTCCTTCCCCGAAAGAAATCTCTCTGCTTTTAAAAGAGTCTGAACTGCCTGCATGAAAAAAGAAACATGTGAATTCTTTAAAGAGATATATTTTATTCTTTTCCCCACAACTGTGCCACTGACCAATCCACACAGGCTTTCTCATGTTTCTAATTTGCATAAGATAGAGGAGCACTGATAAAGAGGCAGAAATTTTGGAATTTATACAGAGCTGAATACTTACAAATTATCACTAAAATTTGATTAAAAAGATTAAATTTCAACAGACATTAGAAACTGTTTGGTAACCACTAACATTCTAGGTCAGAGTGTCATCCTCTAACTTTTTACAGTAGTTATAGACTCAGCTATAGAGTGCCTTGTTAACTCTGCTTTTGGCACCATGATTTGGCAGTTTTATTAAGATTTTAAGTATTTAAATATATACACATATAATAAAAACTTAGATTTCTATCAAGAATCTTGAGTAGAAATGCAAAAAAGACCTTGACATACAGTTATGGTAGGTAATATTAGCTGGCAATCCCACTTAGATTGTATCTCTAGTCTTATCACTTTTTTTCCCTAAACCCAGTTTCCTAAGTACTATATAAACGTACATATCTTGAAAGATAAAGTTTGCAAGGAGATTTAAATATAATTGGTGCAACAGTTTGTATGTTGGACAAAGTAAAATGGTGATTCTAATTAGTTACAACCTTTACTCAAAAACTGTATTTTTAAGAGTATCACCCTTGCAATAATAATGCTGATGGGATAAAACTAATGCTGCAGACAACAGCAATATTGTACTGTGGTGAGATAATTGAAAGTAAAAGAATCAAACAAGAATTCTTACTCAAGAAAATCTGTACACTTTTCTTTTCATGGGCCAGTAAAATGAATGTTGTCAAAGAAGATAATGCTCAATCCTGTAACAGCAAGTAAACATATTCTTTTTATTTAAAAAAAGCACGTTAAAGAACCATGGGATGTTTATTTCAAAATACCTGCAATGTTAAGCATCACCATAGCTAATGATGACTTGATTGATCCTGACTTTCTGCATACACATTTTGGAGCAAGACCTTTCAGCTCAATTTGTTGCCATTGTTTGGTTTTTACGTCAGCTCTGTGCTTTGGCCCACTTTGAAAGATTCTTTGGTACCTGGTTATCAGACAATTTCCTCTTGCTTTATAATCTTAGTTATGATTGTTATTACACTACTTTAGAGGCTTTTGTTTTAATTATGATTTCAAAGTTTTGTGGCATTTCAAACTGTGTATGAAAAAGCTGCATTCAGTAATTTAAGACAGACTTTGTTTCTTCTTTAAGAAATAGGTAATAATTGCTACTGTACATCATTACAAATGGTCTTTTTAATGGGTAAGACATTGCTAAAAACGGACCATGTGGCCCAGGTTTATGTTAAATACCAAATACAAAGTAACTTTTTAAATTGTATACTAAGAATATTTCTCATTCCAACAGCTATCCTTTATTTTTTTCAAAAGTTATGTAGATTCTAGTTTTATTGAATTGTCAGGTTTTTACAAGCCTCTAATCTTTAAAAAATCAATTTTAAAGTTGACTTCAGGCTTCCTAATTCATAACTTTTTTCTCTTGTCATTTGATCCCTGAATGATGTAGATATAATTCTTTTCATCTGAATAAATAGCTGAACAGGGAAGCTTAGTATTATTTCTATTTCATTCTCTCCTTTCTGTAAATTCAGATAGATTTCCTTGGAGGGATGCTCTTTCTCTTCCCTTTGACATTTGTCTATTCTGTTCGCACGTACACGCTTTCTCTATTTTTCTTTTATGCTTCATATTTTTTGATGATTTTCATTTTCCCTTTAATCTCAAGAGGACAGCGCTGTGTTGAGGCACATGCTGTAGCTATAGTACTTGTTAAAGCTTTCATGTAGCATTTCTCAAACTGAGGCTCACAAAAGCAAGCAAAAGAGGAAATAAAATTGGATGGCAGAAGTCAGCAGCCATTCAGAGCTGCCTGAGTCAGCAGCCACTTTAGAGGGGGAAGCAAAGAGCAGAAATTTTGACAGAAAACGGTTACATGAGCAGCCTACCATTACCTGTTGGCAACAGTGCAGTTTCACCAGTTAAGTGGAGTGAGCACAAACATCTGCATTTAGTGATTACAGTGTATTTCCACTTCAGCTCCTTTAGAAGGAAATCCATAACATTCCTCCAGAAAATATAAGTTGCTGCCAGCTAAGGATTACATGGTAGGTGAGGATGAGAGTGTCAACACTAAAAAAATAGATTTACAAATAACACTGAGCTCATCAGATTATGCCAGAAGAAATTTGAAGAAATGGCATACAAATCTGTTAGGTTGAAGAAGCATCAAAGACAGAAGTGCATTTACCCAACACATCATGCAGGAACTGTATTTTTTGCAGATGAAGACAGGATTTGCACAGAATTCAGATGAAGGCTAACAGTGGTCTCTTTTGCAAGGACAAGATGGCAATAAGACATGTCACCACCCCATGTCTTTGTGAGTCAAAATGTTCAGCTGGAACTGGGTTTGAAAGAAAGGATCAGGATCCAATGATGCTATTGACAATATACATATATGTCAACTAAACTTGGCTTACAATTTAGATCAAGATCATGGAGATCCAAGTCTTTCTTAGAGGAAACCTTCAAGTAGCCTGTCTTCATTACTTGTGACCAAAGCAGGGGGATAACAGCTGTTACTAAATTAATCTCACCTAAACCAGATTTTTATGCTTACTTCAGCCTTCAGAAAATTAATCTGGCCATTTTTAACTATTCTGTCCCAAACATTTCATCCTTTCACGAAAAAAAGTGGATATGTTGCTTAGGAAAATACAGGAATCTCAGATGCAGTGCAAACAGGTAACCAGTGAGCTAACGTGACTTCCTATTCCTGCTGGAATGGATTTCCAGTAGAATAGTTTAATTAACTGAGGTATAGTAATGTATAAGAAGATCTTTTATATTTAGGAGCATTGAATCCCTATAAAAATCCATACTGTCAGGACAGCAATGGAAGAGACATTCAAGAGATAAAATTAAGTTATAAAGATTGTCATATCTTACAGTTACAAAACCAGGGAATGGAGCCTTTGAACACCATATTTGCCCTTTGGTTGTCAAAAACCAGCACACCATTTACAATTTTTTCCCTTCTGTCTAATTCACAAAGAAACAAGTGTTTTAGGACACTGTCCCTTTAAGATAAAAAGATTAAAGGAATAAACAAATAACGCTGTTCCCTGCTTTCAGAGGAAGAAGAATGCAGGTCAGATACAGCAGAAGGAAAGTAATTCATTTCAATTGTGGTAAACAAAAGCAAGTACACAAGTGAAATACAAACCCAATCTTGTCATGTATGCTCACAGATGAGTTTGTTCTCCTTTCCCCATTCGGCAATAAAACTTTAAAAGAGAATGCATTCAAATTTATCCCTTTGGAAATATTCCATTATTCGGTTTCCCCAGCTTATATTCTAATTAACCCACTGGGAGGATAATGTTCTAATTAAGTAGCCTAGATGTAGGCCCGTTTTATTCCTTTATGGACATATAAAATCCCTAAGCAAATTTTCTAGCTTTTGACAACCGTTTCATGCAGAAATCATTCCTAATATCCAATCTAAACCTCCCTGGTACAACCTGAGGCTCTTTCCTCTTCTTATGTTTGTTACTTTGGAGAAGCAACAAATGCCAACCTGGCTACAACCTGGCTACAACCACAATAACTAAAGATCATCAGTAACCATTGGCTCAGTTCAGATTATATGTTATAAAATGTGAATGATTATGCTATTTACTGAATATTTTATGTGAGGGAAGAACAATTCTAATTAATCTTACTTTCATTAACTTGTGGATAGCTTCTTACACTGGTTTTCAGTTGTGTTTTGTTGCTTTTCCTACCGGGATTCTTAAGAGTTTCCTTTAATTATACTTCCATGCTTCTCATAGAATGGATTCTAAAAGCTAAATTACACCACAATGAAATTATTCAATTTATGCTTCTCCCTGATAGAAATAAAGACAGAGGAGATTTTTTTTTCACAGTAAGAGCCATGACCTATGTCCAAAAATGCATACTATGTTCAGAATGTCAGAATATAGGAGCAAACGGACACCTATATAAATTATTGCCTTGTCAGATTTGATCAATAGACTGCATCTGTGTTTCAGAGAACCATAGGATGGCTTGGGTTGAAAGAGCTCTTAAAGTTCATCTAATTCCAAGACCCCTGCCATGGAGTTTTTTAGTAGACCAGGTGAAATGTGGGCCCCATCCAACCTGGCCTTCAACACTTTCAGGGATGGGGCATCCTCAGCTTCTCTGGGCAACTTGTGCTAGTGGCTCACCACTCTGAGTGTTTGCTGTCAAACAGCTTTTAATAGGGATATAGGTTATGGTTTACAGTTTTTACTAATAATATTTTACTAAAATCTTGGTTTTTCCTTATCCTGTGGACCCCAGTTCTAAGTATCACATATTTAAAAGTCAAGACAGGACTGAAATTGATTCATATATATGGCTTTATTAACAATTAAAAAACAAAATGTGAAATTCTCACCCCTGTAAAAACATCCACATTGGCTTCACCATTGACTTAAACAGAGCCAGGAATTTGCTCCAGGTGTAAAAGATGTAAATATATTATATATAGGGCTATTTTTTCCCCATGGAATTTTGTGGCCAGAGTTAGTTACTGACTTTTTCTTTGTTTATCTCTTGCTTATACTAGAAAACTATCTCCAAACATTCCTGTGTTTTATGCTTCTTTGTGACTAATAGTAAAAAACAATATCAATAAAACCTGAGCCATGACACAATTATGTCAAAATAAATACCAAACCTGAATTTAGCAAGAGTGGAATTTAGCAAGATGGCTAAATGCATTTCCAGATCAGAGGCCATGGGAAAACATCAGTAGTGATCAAGGAGGTTCTAAACATGGAAATTCAATCACAATGTTTTTAGTGAAAACACTACCAAAAACTTACAATTACAATGCCTTGTTCTAAACCTCTGCTTATCTACAGCTACAGCACAGGGAACCACTGATTTTGGAAAGAGAAATCCAAATTATTGTATGGTTTATGCTTTTGACCCACATCTTCTCTGATGATAGAACATGGCAAAGCAAAGCTTTTCTGGATTCCTCGAAAAGGGTTCTGCATTGTTGAACCGTGCAGAGACAACACTACTTACAGCAATTTATAGTTGCTTTATAGTTGTAAGTCAATCTATTCAAGATAAATTTTCCATATTCTTATGATAAAAAACTTGGATTATTTCTACTTATTTCATTTTGCATTACAGCGAGTAACTTTGGTTAGAAGAGTCATACATGCAATATAAAGGACCAGACAAATTTTAATTCTCAATTGAAATTGTAAACTGGTTCTACCTTTATTTACTTTTGCATGACTGGAATATAGGAAAGATTTATCTTAAATATATAATTTCCTCTGCTGTGTTTCCCTTAGGTTTGCTGTACACTAGCAAGACTTCACTTTAACTGTAACACCATCACTAAGCACTTCTGAAACATAAGAGGGATGAATTGTACTCTCAGTACAGTTATAAATTACGGAAGTCTAAAAGAAAATAGTATTTCACGTACTGAAAATGAGAGTTCAAGGTAAAAAATCTTCTTTCTCTGCTTTTGTGTGTCTAGTTATTTTAGTTCTCCTTACATCAAGTTTGCTCCAAGCTCACTGAAGATTTCAGGAGTTTTGCTTGTGTGAATACTTAAAGAAAAGACTCCTGTGATGTGTTGTATGAGATTTTGCACTGCTTGGAAAACTTTTCTAAAGACCTATGAAAATATAAATCAATAATTCAAAACCACCTAGAACTTTACTTCCTAAAATCTAAAATGAATTAAAGAGAAGTCTGATATTTATTACTTCAGGTTCATTAGGTTAATCCATGTGGAACTTCTTTAAACTCACACTATTTGCCCCTGTGGAGCTTTTACAATTTTATAGATCAATATTGAGCTATGTTTTGCCTCACTGGACAGGAGGAGCATTTTTTAACCTCTTGCAATCTATTCCACCAATGACTATCAACAGGGCCTCCAAGTTCTTGGTTTTACGTCTTCTGAGGATATATACAATGCTAAAGAGCTTGGAATTTTTATTAAATATTTACTGAAAAACAGTGCAGGTTTCTTTGTAATACTTTTCTAAATGAAATAAGTTAAATGCATGAGTCTTTGTATCTCACAAATATACATAAGCAATTTAGCCATAGGGCAAACCATGCACCCTGCAGTTCAGCTCCATCCAGCTATGCCAACAGTTTCCAGGAGAAAACTTGTGTAAAAAGAACAGAATCAGGTGGCACTGCAGAGTTCATGCTTTACAGTGCTCTGTTTTCTAGCAATTTCTCAGTGGAATATAACTCCTAGCATTGTAGTTGGTTTTTTTCTGGCTTACTGAATCCTTCCTTGTCTGAGTTCAAGATTTAACATGCAACTCAAAAGAGAAAGAACAGAAGTAAAAGATAATCTGCACTGTTTCTTACTGCAATTTGTTGCAGCTGTTCTGCTACATTTGCATAATATCTTTTTTTATCATGGAAATTTTCATAAATACCTATTTCTTGATCACTGTACAAAAGTACAAATATGCAGAAGTACAACGTGCATTTGGAATAACTGAATCTGACCCCTGTTAAGTACTTACAGAAAAAGAATTTCATTTTAACTGCTATAGTTAATCTATTTTTCCTATAACTGAACATATAGCAATTTTATCTCATGCTCCACAAAGAAAAAATTATAATGTCAATTAGAGTTCTATTTTTATTTGTAATTTTAAATATTAATACTTATTTTCCCTAATTTATATTCCTAAGAAGATACCCTCTCAATCAGAATCTTCTAGATATCAAAATAATGTTGAAGAAATACCATTTTCACTGCTAACCTGCTGCTATTATTCTGCTATGACCCCATTTTTGTTTAGACAATTGGAGGTACAACATCAGAATGGAAAATTATCTTTATGTACATTTTAAGAGATCATTTCTGAAATCACAAAACCTGCTTTTCCCAATAAGACTGTCTTTGCCTTGGATTAATAATATTTAAATATTAAAAGAGAGGGTAGTTAACACAATGTATCACATTTCTTTTCAATATTGCATTATAACCAAACACAATGAATAACAGTCACTTGTATTTCATAATTTTTTAATGTAAAAATGACATAAGTCATTACATTTTAACATATGACCTGATCATTCTTGTTAAATAACACAAAAATATTTCATTTTCTATATTTTGATTTGCAACCTTAGAAATTTTTAATACCTTTATTTCAGTAACATAAGGTAAATATCACAGAAACCTATTATTTCTGTGACCCATCAATTGTCCAGTTTTGACTGTAAATTGTCACTGTTACAATGCTTTTTCACCCAGAGTAAAAATACCTTAACATTCCTAGTTTATTTTATATCAAAAGTTTTAAGCCTGTAGTCAATATTATGTTTCTTGAATATAGTGAATATATGTAAAACAAATACATTTAAATAAGAGAATCACAGAATCATAGAATAGCCTGGGTTGGAAGGGACCTTAATGACCATCTCCTTGCAGCCCCCTGCCACGGGCAGGGA
>VZRX01017337.1:0-48744 GCA_013398075.1 Notiomystis cincta | reverse complement strand
GCAGAACCCTCGCCTTCTCCCGGTCCGCAGTGGTGCTTTACCACGTTGGGATCACGTCTTGCCAAGGCCTTTTTCTTAAGGCCCGCCGCGGCCTCTCTCAATCCCATGCGAGACGAGAATGACAGGACACCAATATGATGCTAAAACGTTCCATTTATTGTCGGTAACAGTGAGGATTATATAGCAAACACAGTGCTGTACACATGCCAAGCAGCTACGTGACCTCTATCTCATTGGTTGCTTACACTTTTCACACACCTAGCATGCAGAGTTAGTGGATTCAACTATTTCCTTATTTTAGTCTCAGACTCCTGTTTGACATTCCTGTTCTTCTCATATCTCATCCCATATTTTTCTCACTGCACCTGCAGTCCTCCCTACTCTGGACATCAACAACCTTCCCTCTTCTGGCCCCTGTTTTCGTCCTTGCTATGCCTTTCACACTTAACTCAGCTCCTTTAGTGCAGCCCAGGCCCCAACAAAGCAGCTGTCTCCATGCAAAAGGCTGTAGTTCTGTTTGGGTTTTTATTAAATAAGCTGCACCATGCCCTACCAGCAGACAATAAGACATTGAGACATTTTGGCAAATCAGTCCTGTGTGAAACAAGACAAAACAGCAAAGGATAAACTCCATAAACAGTTACCACAACATCGTTATTCTTAATTATGTTGTCTTTCTACTTCTATTACCATTTGCTCAGTAAAAAACCCCCTTTCGCATGGTTGTATGTCCATGCTGGTGTGTCACGCCAAGTTTGATGCTCCTGTATGATTAGAAGGCTCCATGTATCTGGTGGCTGTGAGTGATGTTTAAATGTTCTAATGACCTCAGGTATTCAGGCTCGAAATGGAGTTAGATATTAGTATTTGCTCAGGCTTCTAGGCTCATTTTAAGCAGAGTATCAAAAAATCAACAATGAAAATGACCCAACAGATTATCTCACTCATCTCAAAGCCAGGCCAAGAAGGTTCTCTACTATTACTGTCTTATTTTCATAGTGCTTTATCCAGCCTCAAAGAGCTGAGTTGTTGGATATTCTGTGTATCATTTACTTTCCATCTGAAGTACTAACTTTCCCATGTGAATTCTATCAGAGGTGGGTCCAAAGACCATGGATCAAACCTTTTACTGCAGTTGCTTTCAAGGGACTTTTGGTCAGGCTCCCTAAGAGTCTTGAGTTGGACACCTAAGTGCGTGTAAGTGACACCCCTAGCACCTGAGCAGTTCCTCTGATATAAAGCTCTAACTGTCACAAGGGCACAAGGATTTAGGATTTCTGAGAAACTTGGCAATGATGTGAGTGAGCCTACCATTAAGGCTGAGTTTGTGCACTTGACAGCACGCCAAGGCACAGAGCACCTCTTGGTTACATACAGCTGCAGACTCAAGAAATGAATTTGCAGCCCCTCAGCTGAAATAAAGATGTTAAATAAAACTGAATACCCCTTCTTTTGGCAACCCTGAGGACAGTCTCTCACAAATGTGTTCACATAGCAGTGACTGCTTCAAAACCAACCTGAATGGCTTGTTCTTTTCTAATCAACTTAGTTGAGTCTTTGTTTGGTTGGTTTTTGTTTGTTTTTTCAGTTTGTTTGGTTTGGGTTTTTTTAGTTGAGTCCCTTACAACATTTTCTTTGTTTTCTCCTTACAATACTTCTTTTGTGTGGGAACTTTGTAATTCCTTGTGAAGTGAGGTCATGCTTGTTGGGACATCGTTTCTGTAAAATGAAGGATGCACAGCTTCAATTAATGAAGGCAATTTGTCCTTTTCGAAAATATCCCAGCAAGCAAAGTTATGTGGAGGACACAGTTAATCATTGGAACAATATTTTTATTACACTGCATCATCACATAGTATAAGGTGATAGTCAAAACATCTGTTGCGTGAAGTGTGAGAGCACAAAGCAGAGAGCTATTTTCCACTCATCTTACAAATGTTCTTTGTGCCATTGCTTGAAGATAGGCTTGTAGGATTATTCTGGGGACATTTGGACATGAATGAAGGCAGAAAGGGGGAATGAACTGTGATAGCCAACACAGGCTATCAAGGTCACTTGGAAACCAGTATCTACTGAAACAATTTAGACTAGTTGACTGACTGCTTTGTATTTCACTGTCCCTTTGTGTTTCTCACAGGCTTGTTGAGATTGGAACTGGTCTTCTGTTCTGTGTTTGCACATTGTGTTGGGACACATGTCCTGATTTAATCGTAGATTTGTGCAAGATTGGCCAGCTGGTGCTCTGAGATGCATGCTGCAGGAGCAGCAAGAGGCTGAGCTGGCTCAGGCTGCTGATTGAACACAGCTTCATCCTCTATTGGAGACACTTCTGCACAATTACTGCTTGCTCCCATCTACAGCCTCCTCCAGAGCTGAGCCAGTCGCAGAGCTGCTTCTTGGCTTTTTCAAATATTACAGTTTAGGTTCTCAGTCCTGCAAAGCCCTTGATGGGTGGCTCATGAGATCAACTTGAGCTGCAGCCATTCCAGCAGTAAGTGGTGCATGAGTAGTTGCATTCAATTGGCCTGTGGCAAGTGTGAAGGTAAACCTCAGGTGCTGTTCAGAACCAGAGTCTTGGAGTGAATTTTAGAAAAGACTAGTTAAACTTGTTGAGCTTGCAAACTAAAGGGTTTAAACCAGATGACTTGGTGCAAACCATGTGGAATTAAGTTACCCACCATGTCTGAGATCAGATAATAAACTGTGATTCTCTACTGCCTTAAGCATGGGGGCTTGAAGGTTTCTATGCTCAGTACTGTAGCATGACTTTGACATTATCCTGATTTCTGCTTATGTCGTGGTTCAGAACTGCCTCATGAAGAACCTAAAGCACCTCTATATTTTTAAACATCAAGAAACTGCATATCTGTCTTCCAAGGGCCTTTGTTGGGGTGTAACTATAGGGAGGCCAGACCCTTTGCTTTTCTACTGTTTGTGTTTTTAAATCCAGACACCTGTTTAATCAGGGAAATTTCTAACCATGAGACTAGAAATAGGTTTGGGTAAGAAAACTTACTTGGACGAAAGAAATCACTCTCAATGAATTTGAGCTACTGTGCACCCTGAGTTCATACCACTAGAGGAAATAAATGGCAAAAATAAACCTAATTCTTATTTGAGGTCAGAGGGAAGAATCTAGGGGTTTTGTTCCTATGTGTTCCTGGGGAAGAAACTGAACCCAGAAGGAATGGTTTCTGAGTCCTTGAGATCTATACCTCAAACTCATTTGTTTCGTTTAAGCAAGGTTCTAGTTAAAACATTATTTACTGTTCCGGTGAGATACATGCTATGTCTTCACCCTTCAATGTCTTTATCCTTCATCCGTTAATGCTGATGTTGTGCTAAGTGATGGGTTTTGTAGTTTTACTCCTGCTGTGTCAGTTCCTTGCAGTCTTCACTGCTCTTCACAGAGTTGCTGGAGTGCTGCTGTTTGCGTTTGTTTTCTTGGATTGTAGTGAGATGCTCTAACAATCCTTAAAGGAGAGAATTGCTATCACTTGTACGGTCAGTACAAAGTTGAACACCTCCAAATCTCTACTTCTACAACTTTTTGCTCTGAAGTAAGAGGAATTATTGTAAAAAGCTTTAAAAATTAGCAGATCATCATGGTTCAAATAGTACTTTTCCTTAGAGGATCTTAACCTGGTCTTTCAGTGTTGTGATGGGGATTAAAAGATTGGCACAGACACACCTACTTTCTTCTCAGCATAAGATGTGAATTTTAGAGGCAAGAAGAGAGCAGAGGTAGTAAATGTTGCCACTCTGTCCTACTTAGATAATGAACCACAGTATAGCAGTTTTCTGTCATGTCCAAGGTATACCTTTCTGAGTGGTAGTCCAAAGGTTATAGGCTAGTGTCTTGGGGTAATTCTGTGGCAATCCTGTATTCCCCATCGCCTGCTTGAAGTTTTTTTGTACCTTTAAACTACAGCCAGGAGGACTCTTCAAAGTGGCTCACTTGACCTTGCAGCCAGAATGTTTACATATTTTTACCCGGCTGGAGACTTTTTTTCTCTGCTAGTAGGAGAGGAGGAAGGATTTGCTCTCAACCTTTTGGCTTTCAGCTGGAGAGGGACTGAGATCTGCCTCAGCGGCTTCTATTCCTTTTTGGACTGTTTTTGGCTTGCTTCTTCATCCGAGACCAGCTCACCATCTCCAGGACGCTCGCTGGGACTCTGCCCCTAGACGTGGCAGGGTCGACTCTGCTTAGGCCTTGGGCCTAGAAGCTAAGGGAAAGGACTGTGGGAAATCCCCCAGCCTCCATCTCTGGGACAGGAAGGGGGTTCAGTGTCCTTTTCTGCCCTGTGCCTGGGGGAGGGGGAACTCTCTTTGTTAAATAAATAGGTTTTTTCACTTTCATTTGAGAAATTCTTTTCCCAAACCCATGGGGGAAGGGCTGCCGGGACCTGCTTGCCTGGCAGGCAGGAGAGAGAGATGCCCTTTTTGGGTTGTTTCCTCCTGGATTTGTGCCCAAACCAGCACAACTAAATTGGTGAGGAGGTAAGAGAGGAAAGGGGTTACAGCCCGCTGTTACAGTGGCTCTTCCTTTTATCCTTTAAAGTTGCTCTGAAAATAACTTTTCCAATGAAGAAAGCAGGAAGGGATGTGATTATAACAGGTGCAGAGAATATTTAATCTATTCTTCTGCAGGCTCCTTAGACTTGAGGTCTGGGCAAATGCTAATGCAGTGTGAGGCTTAGGTTCTAGTCATCTTTTGTCACTAGCCAGCTGATCTGGCTGGCAGAGTGGAGCAGAGAACATGATCCTCTCTGGAATGGTGGGAAATAGCACAGGGGTCTCTGCTCCACCTGTGTCCAGAGCTGCNGTAGCGGAGGAGGAGGGGTTGCTCTGGACCTTTTTTTTCAGCTGTCGGCTGGAGAGGACGGAGATCTGCTTCTGCAGCTTCTGCTCCTTTCTGGATGGTTTTTTCAGCTCGTTTCCTTCATCCGAGACCAGCTCACCATCTCTGGGACTCGTGGTTGGGACCCCTCGATCCGGCGGGGCCCGGCTGGGCTCGGGCCTTGGGCCTGGGACACGTGAGAGACCTGTGGGGAAACCCATCGACCTCCACCTCTGGGAAGGGAGGGGGGGAACTCGGTTTGTTGAATAAACGGGGGTTTTTTCACTCTTGTGTGAGAAATTCTTTCTCCCGAACCCGTGAGGGGTGGGTGCTGCCGGGACCTGCTTGCTTGGCTGGCAGGAGAGAGGAGAGAGACTCCCTTCCGGGTTGTTTCCTCCTCGATTTGTGTCTAAACCGGCACAAGGAGGCACTTAAAAAAGACTCACATTAGTGTTCTCAAATTACTTTTTTGCCCCCTGTTAGGACAATTCCTCAACATGATGATTTGTCTGTGACGTTCAGAGTTAATTTTTTAGGTGAGCTTTGCACAAAAATATTTTATTGTTGTGGAAGGTGAGTTCAGTGTCTGGAGTAATATAACCAGGGAAGTTCTCTCTAGTTCAGAGACGGAATTAAATTTTGCCTAGCCTTAGGAGGTCTTCTTTTAGCTCCGTCTTTTAAGGCTCAATTACCAGTTAAATAATTCCCTCATTCCCACTATCTGATGAGGAGAGCAATCTGCAGCAGGTATTTCTTCAGTCTGATAAAACAGTGTGGACAAAATCACTGTTTGGATTGATGGGTGCTGTGAATCAAAATAAAAAAAAGCTGAACCCAAGCCACTGTGCTGCATTTTGACATGAAGCTAATAGAATCTGAGCAGTGTCATAAGGCACACACTGTTTCCATAGGCCCTAAGTTGTTGATTTGCTTGTTTTATTTTTGAAGGCTTTAAATCAACCCTGAACACATGTAGCCCCTTGCTTTTGGATGACCCATAAAGCTGAGTCTTGGCTGCTTCCCTGGGGCAGGAGTAAAGCTAAAGGTGCTTGACGCTACACACTGCAACTCCATGCTTCAGTGATTCTGTAAGGATCACACATTAATAACTTTAACAGGAGTGATGTCTTAATCAGCACTTGGATCTCCCATATTTACTGTGAGATACTGAGAGCTGTTTCTTCAGTAGTTTCCTGAGGCTGCTTTTTAACCAGCCCTCATTGTTGGGTTAGGGTCAGCTTGCAAAGCCTCCTATTTCTGTCTTAATCTAATGCCATTGTGGTTGCAACGAACAGGAGGGTCCTGAGTGCCAGGATTTCATCCTGAGTGTCATTACATGACACATGCAGGACAATCAAGGGATCAAGCCCAGCCAACATGCATTTATGAAAGGCAGGTCCTGCTTGACCAATCTAATCTTCTTCTATGAGCAAGTGACCCACTTAGTAGATGAGAGAAAGGCTGTGGATATACTCTTATTTAGTAAAGCATTTGACAGTCTACCACAGCATCCTCCTAGAAAACCTGGCTGCTCATGACTTGGATGGGTGGACACCTTGGTAAATAGAAACCTGCTCAGAGAGTTGTAGTGAATGGAACTAAACCTGGTGGTGGGTCACTAGCGGTGTTCCCCGGGGCTCAGTTTTGGGGCTGGTCCCTGTTTAAAATATTTTTTAATGATCCAGACCTGGGGATTCAGAGCACCCTCAGTAAATTTGCAGAAAACACAAAGGTGTTTGATCTGCTCAAGAGTAGGAAGACTGCAGAGAAAACTGAGCAGATTCGATCATTGGGCTGAATACAACATCATGAGGACAAAGGGGAAGTGCAAGGTCCTCCACTTGGGTCCCAGCAACCCCATAAAACCTGACAAGCTTGGCAAGGAGTGGTTCAAAATCTGTTCAGCAGAAAGGGACCTGGGGATGCTGGTTTACAGTTGGCTCAATATGAGCCAGCAGTGTGCCCAGGTGGCCAAGAAGATGAATGGCATCTTGGCCNTTTCATCCTGAGTGTCATTACATGACACATGCAGGACAATCAAGGGATCAAGCCCAGCCAACATGCATTTATGAAAGGCAGGTCCTGCTTGACCAATCTAATCTTCTTCTATGAGCAAGTGACCCACTTAGTAGATGAGAGAAAGGCTGTGGATATACTCTTATTTAGTAAAGCATTTGACAGTCTACCACAGCATCCTCCTAGAAAACCTGGCTGCTCATGACTTGGATGGGTGGACACCTTGGTAAATAGAAACCTGCTCAGAGAGTTGTAGTGAATGGAACTAAACCTGGTGGTGGGTCACTAGCGGTGTTCCCCGGGGCTCAGTTTTGGGGCTGGTCCCTGTTTAAAATATTTTTTAATGATCCAGACCTGGGGATTCAGAGCACCCTCAGTAAATTTGCAGAAAACACAAAGGTGTTTGATCTGCTCAAGAGTAGGAAGACTGCAGAGAAAACTGAGCAGATTCGATCATTGGGCTGAATACAACATCATGAGGACAAAGGGGAAGTGCAAGGTCCTCCACTTGGGTCCCAGCAACCCCATAAAACCTGACAAGCTTGGCAAGGAGTGGTTCAAAATCTGTTCAGCAGAAAGGGACCTGGGGATGCTGGTTTACAGTTGGCTCAATATGAGCCAGCAGTGTGCCCAGGTGGCCAAGAAGATGAATGGCATCTTGGCCTCTATGAAGAAAAGAGTGGCCAGCAGGACCAGGGCAGAGATCACCCTTCTGTACTTGGCACTGGGGAGGCCACACCTCAAGTACTGTGTTCAGTTCTGAGCCTCTCACTTTAAAAAGGGTATCAAGATACTGGAGCGGGGCCAAAGAAGGATGACAAGATTTGTGGAAGATCTAGAAAACAGGTTTTATGAGGAATGACTGAGGGAGATGAGGTTGTTTATTCTTGAGAAGAGGGTCTCAGGAGGGACTTCATTGCTCTCTACAACTACCTGAAAGGAGGTTGTAGTGAGGTGTGGGCCGGTCTCCTCTACTGTGCCCGCAGTGAGAGGACCAGAGGAAATGGCCTTAAGCTGAGACAAGGGAGATTCAGTTTAGATACAATGAAAGAAAATATCACAGTTAGGGTGGTCAGGCATTGGAATAGGTTGCCCAGGGAGATGGTGGAGCCACCATCTCTGGAGATGTCTAAGAGGTGTCTGGATCTAGGTGAAGTGGTTAAGGGGTTATGGTAGAGCTGGTTTGACAATTGGCCTTGATGATCTTAAAGATATCTTCCAAGCCTGATGATTCTTTGACTCTATGAAAAGCTACTCAGAAGATTTTATCAGACTTCCTTCCTATCTTTCTAAATTGTGGGTCCTATTACTTTGGAGTTGGCTTGCAGAACTTTGAATCTGAGAAATTTGTAAAATCACCAGCTTTTATTTTCACTTTTAGGCTACTCCTGTTTTCCATGGAGACACACAAATTGCTGCCTTATGTTTTAAAGAAAAGAAGGATAGTTATGAAGCTATAGTCATAAGTGTATGTGAGAAAGTAATTTTGTGGTGTCTGCAAGTTGTAATTTTAAGAAAAAGAAGAGCTCAGTATTTGTAACAACTGACATTTAAATTGGTGATAATTTATCTAATCAGCTTCAAACACGTGGTGAACTTGGGCAAAATTAATTTCTACAACTTCATTAAACTCACAGCAGTTACAAGGAGACACCCTTGACTTCTTTGCTTTTTGACCACTGTATTTTAATTTTTAACTTGTCTCTGTTGTTGTTTGTAAAGGAGAAATATATTCAGTTTGTGTTATTCTGTAGACACAGGAATTTTTTAGAACTTGGTACCCTCTATCTCAGGAAACAGACTTGTGGAAATCCTGGATTCATTTCACATGGGACAACTGGCTGCTTTCCCTTCACAAATGGTGGTTCTTAAGCTACCATAGGTAGAGACTGGTTTAGTCAAAGACTATTTTAGTTTGACAAGAGCTGCCAGCTCAAGAACATTCTCCAGATCTGCTTGAGAAGCAAGAAAAGGTCTGGCACACAAATCAGAAAAACCCAAACATCAATGAAATTCAACATGAAATTAAATAAAACCAGCCCCAGATTAATACCCTACACTAAGAGAGGAGGCTTCCTGTAGAAGTCAAGTGCCTTTGTGTTGTTGCATAACAGGAGAGATGATGGTCTTCCAGCTGCTGCTGATCAGAAGGCTGCTTTCAGTCCTGAAGAATCTCTAGGAAACCTGTGCATCTCTTCCATATGCTTTGTGCTTAGTTCATATAAAAGCTGGTAGATGGGATGCATTATTTATGAGGCTTTTCTGTAGCACTATGACTCTTCAGGAGGCAGAATGGAGACAGTTTATTGCAGGGCATGTTGTCTCTGGCTCAGTATGATGTTAACCATTTCTACCTGATGTGTAATAACTTGGACACTAGGCCAAGGACTGTGACATGTTTTGTAAGATCCATTTAATATCAAGAAGAACCACTGAGATTTTATTAAAAAAAAAAAAATTCTCAAGTCTCCCATGGATGATTGGTGGCTGTCAAGGCACTTGTAGGTGATGTTTCAAGGACAATCTGTTTACCTAGTGGATTGTGCCAAGACATTATTAGGAAATTTCTGTATCTGAGTTGAGATCTATCAGTAGTAAGTTTTCAGAGTATTTAGCTTAGCTGTAATTCATAATAGTGCGCAACATATAAAGGTCTTGGTTTGGTCATGGCTTCAGTTAGCCAGTTGTGAAATAGAGTGGATTCTCACAAGGAATACTGTGAGTTGTAATCCACTTTGTTTATTGGCAAAGCAAGAGCAAATAGGGGTGAGATGTAAAGTGATAACTGTGTGGTGGGATAATTAAAGCTGTACATCAGTGGTGGTTGACTACTAAGTGAACAGAAGAAATTCTGGGGTAAGCATGGGGAAACAACCATTTTTCATCATTATTGACTTACAGCACTTATGAATAAAAGACCTTTTCAGAAGAATATGAGTCAATATCTTGAAAACACTTTGATGTTTCTTTGATTCCAAATATAAAAATACTTAGAGGATCACAAAAATTTCCGTGACTTACTTGATCAGATGATTTTTTTTTTCAAGAACTGTGGATTTATGTCACAATTTATCACATAGTCTTTTGAATATACGTTGCATTTTGACAGGTTTTCTGTTACTATCTTAAGCAGTCAGAGCTCTCCTAATTCAGAGGGTAGAAGTATTTCAAAAGATATGAAAGATGACCTTAAAGCAAAGGCAAGGAATCAGTGCTTAAGTGGCAAGGGGTCTATTTCTGAGTGCTTGCAGAATGTCACATGGTGTGCAATGGGATGCTGTACTTCACTATTTACCAAGTAAGGACAATTAATATTTCTATTTTCTGCCTTTTCCTTTTAAATTAAGCACTTTTGAAGAGTTACTTTTCTCCTTCCTTGTGTTTTTTTAACTGCTGCTATGATGGGGTCTGGATCCTATCCATTGATTCTGGTACTGCTACAGTATTCTGGTTTTGAGATTTAAGAAGCCCAAGATTATCAGAAGCCCAGGATAAATCTGATGGGAAGCCTTTACAGTGTTCTTCAGACATTTTTCATTCTTAAACCTGGTTCATATAGGGACGCATGTTGCTTAAAATACAGCTACTGGTGGGGAAAATGCAAAAGATGCATAATGAGCAAGTTTGGATACTTTTTGCCAAAAGGGCTCTTTTTGATCTCTGTATGCCAAATGAATCTCTTAGAATTTCACTGCTTATAGCTATTCATAATAAAAAAATGAATAATTAAAACTGTTATTAGGACAAACCACGGACTTGTAGCCTCTGGAAAATGTAGTCCTCACTTTACTTTTTGCTAGAATGGAACATGTATAAATATGAAGGGTCTGATTAGGGATCTTCATTGCATCGCTGCTAGCCTGATGCAACTGCTTTGATTTCACATCTACAGGTGAATGTGAAAAACAGATGGGACAAAGTTGATAAAATGGCCAGTGGTTTTCTTCAGTTAAAGTAAATGCTTTTGTAATGTGTTTACTAAAGATGAAAGAATTCTAGGAACTAGATGTGTGGTCTCTGTAACTATTTTATTAAAACTTTCCATTGTAGCAATGTCTGGAAACCTTTGGAATTGGTTAGGGAAAGGGCATTTCTGTGAATAACAAATGTCTTAAGGTTTTCTGCATGCCCCATTCAGTTTCCCCTGGATGTGCTCACATTATTCCTTTGCTGTGAGCTGGAAAGGGGGCAGCCAAGGCAGCTCCATGTGAGCTGGGGTGTGGTTCTGCATCCACACAGCACATAAGCATTTCTTTCTCTGCAAGTTCCTCACTTGCATCTCGGTATCTTTTATCGCTAATTCTTTATTGCTGATCCCAAATGCTTAAAAATTTATCAAGAACCAGAAGCCAAGAAACTGATTTATGAAAATGAAAAGGTTTATGGGAAGGAAAACCTTTTTAAAATTTGTCTTATGACTTTTAAGCCTTTAGGGTTGATGTTTTTCAGATACTCTGAAAAATGAAAGCTAGAAATTAACCATCTAGGAAGGAAAGATTTTTCCTTGTTCATACAGCTCCAGGGCAGGGAGTTTTACAAATACCAAGTATTGTGAAAGCTACAATTAAATCTTTGTAACTAACTCTATTTTCCCCACATCCCAAGCCCCCTTGAACATTCTGAAAATAGGTGGAGTTTTTTGTCAAATATTTACAATACTCTTGCTTACAACTCAGATATTTCTTTTGTTGCCTCTAAATAAGGCCTAAAGAGCATATTTCCACTAGACTGAAAAACACCATGTTGTCTGGAGAAACTACCAGATGCAACCTATCAGTCAAGGCAAGATGAGGTGTTCAGACGTGTTTGGCAATAGAAAAATGCATCATTTAAATTCATATAAGGAGCAGTGTCTGATCCTTTAAGTTAACATAAATACAATCTCACTTTAAGCTTGACTCATGGTATGCACCCCTTTTCATTTTAAAAAATCAATCTTTGGAAATATGTCATATATAAATTATGCTGATGGATAAGAATAAATATACACATACATGCACACACATATGGCACACATGATTTTATTTATTAAAAAAAATCAATAGTCATGAAACATTATAATATAAATACTTCCAATTTCAGAAAGAGTTACTGTGGGACTCTGTTGCCTTAAAAAGGCCAAAATGCAGAATGATTTTTCTGGCACAGATTTTTCTAAATCATTACAAGTAACAAACCCTAACAAGGAATATTGATTGTATTTTTAAATACCAACTTGATTGCAAACATACATTTTATTTCTTTGACTAACTTTGATAGTTTTATTCCTGTAGTTAAGAATGTGCCATAATTTGAGGAACTGAAATCTCTACATCTTTGGTTTTGGTAAGGTAATATTCACCTCTGTTAACTGAATATAAAGTACATCATCACATTTCAGTGTGGTCTGATCATGGTGAACAGGAATGAAGGACAGTGAAATAGGCAGGGGAAATTCTAGATTATATTTTGCAGCTTGCATGCAGGATCAGTAGCTCTAGGAAGCCTTTTGCATGTGAGGTTATTTCAAAATCGTTCCCCATACATGTCTCTTGTCATGTACAAGATCTGTTTCTACCTGAATTAAAGTCAAGAACAAACTGACTTGAGTGAAGACCAGTCTTTGGATTCTACTTGACAATTTAATATCCTGAGTATGTTACTTAAAAAAATTATTAACTTTCCAAGTGTTTTTTTATCAGCCTGAGCATTTGCTTCTGTAAAGTGAGTTTTTAAAAAACAAATCTCACACCTTCCAAAATATAGGATTCCCTTAAGAATATCTTGTATCCTAAACAATACCCCTTCATCCTTTTAAATAAGAGTGATATAAAGAGTAAATCAGTGTCGCGATTGTATGGAAAAATCAGGCTTATTTTGCAGGGATCCTGGCTCCAGGGTACTTCTGTGCTAATTGCATGCTTGATGATGATTTTCCATTATTTCTATACGTTCTTATTACAAAATGTGGTATTCTAGACACATGGATCTGGCATATGTTTCATCAATGTTTACTGACTTATTTTGGAAAGAACACAAATTTATCATGAAAATTACCCGGAGAGAAATAATTCCACACTGGTTTTTCATCATAACAATTTGCCTAACCTCCGTTTCTTGATTTTCTTAATGCCAGTTAGATCTTTCTTAGATCATGATTCACAGTTCACTTTTGGTTCACTGGGCTCGCTTGTTTGGCATTTCGCTTCAAAACTGAGAAGCGAAGTATTGGTTCCTAGAGGCATTTTGGGTTTTGTTCATTAAAACATGAAACTCAGATATATCTGATAGAAAACATTCTACTTAAGAGCATTCTCATCCTGCTGATTCTTTTTAATGGATGACACTATGCTTATGTGTCACAATATAAGATGCATATTAGTGGAAATTAAATAGTAGGGGGGAAATTAACTGGGGGATCTGGGAAAGGAAAAACCCCAGCAGTCAGCTGCAAAATAATAGTTTTATACAGAAAGTTTTTGGAGTTTTTTGTTTTGTTTTGTTTTGGTTTTTTTTAAGTTATAGAAACACCAATTAATTTCACAGTTTCTTCCTTTTCATGTGACTTAAGAATATATTACTGTGGTGTTGTTTTTTTAACACCGGTCTTCAAGTTAAATCTGACCACAGGAATTCTGCTAGGGAATTACTTCAGGATCTAAATCAGTATGTGTAAATTATGCATGCATGAGCACAAGAATTACTTTTGTGTTCATAACAGCCAATTGTACACTCAGACGAATGTTTGCATATGTAGTCACCATTTGGAACTGGGCCCAAACTAAATTAGAAGTAATACCATGGTCTAGTTCCAGGATTTAGTTTTCAAGTCTGTTTATAATGATGCAATATACATAAAAAATACTCACCTCTGCAGACCGCATTCTGCAGATGCTATTCTGACTGCAAATCAGTGTAGCTGGAACAATCGGGCACCATCAGGTAAACATGCACAGTGGAGATAAGAGGCTGGTACATTGGGTAGAGCTGTCATCAACACAAATCTGGTGCATGTGTAATGTTAAGAAACAGGCTAGGCTGTGTAAGAGCCTGTAGATAAGACTGCCCCAAGCACCTCTTCTTTTTCAAGCTTCTCCACTCCACATTGCTTGAGCAATGGCTGTGCAAATGAGGAGATGGACTATTTCCAGGAGACAGCCACTTCAGTTCAAACCCTGAGAAGATAACATGCCTTTTAAGAGTAATAATAGCTGCCACCCATTGAGGGCTGCAGGGGATGGGAACTTAACAAGCTGCATGACATTCAAGAAGCCTGCCTGATGTTCTGTGTCAAGCTGAATGCCCAGGCTTGAAGTGCAGTGCTGGAGGGAGTAGGGGCAAAAAACTTGTCTCTTGATTTTAACTAGATATTGCATCATTCTCATACTTAGCATCTTCTGCAGCTGGGCACTCCAGACTGTCTGGTGGACAAGGGGTTAGACAGTTTTTCATCTGCTGCTGGACCTAGGCTCCTAAAAAGCCCAGCATAGTGCTGTCTGCCATCCCCTATTCCCGATAGAGTTACCCATCCCTTAACAGATCCACACTAATCTTAGAGGATCATCTACTGTATTCTCCTAAATGGTGAGAACAGACTGAGACTGATACACACCCAGTGTGGTCTCCTGTCATAGGCCACAGGAACAATCAGCAGAACCCTCTGTCTGCCCCCATTGTTTACGGTCAGACAGTGATGTGTTCTCTAGAGCGTGAGTTAGTTTTAACAAACCTGGTGATTAGACTCAGACTAGCCTAAACAAGACAGTGATGTAATTTCATTTTCTATTACTGGAAGATAGTTCCAACCATATACAATTTTAGAGGTTTTTAATGTCAGAAGTGGAATATTGTACTTATTATTCATCTTATTTAGGAAAGCTAAGGAGTACCAAAAGAGTAGAAGAATAAACCATAACAAGGAAATTATTGTGCATAATAATTTGTATTAAGAAAGAAGGAGTTAACTTCTTGTTTTGAATCAAGGGAGTGAGAATAGTTACTCTGATTTTTATTTTTTAATTGATTTTTACATTTTAATGTTCTTTATGGTCAGATGGTGCTCTGGTGTGAAAGCATGGCATCAGAATGGAATATTGATACTTTCATCCTAGCTGCAAACCTAATAAAAAAAATGAGTGTACTGGAGGGTTTTTTAGATCAGATTGTTTAAATAAGATAGTGGTTCAAACATTGTCTTCAACTATGAATAAGCCAAACATAGAGTTTTGTATGTCTGTGGCATCCAATAAAGTTATCTTAATAGTACTATGTTGTTTAAACTGTAGACACAGTCAAATCTGTGTGATGAGACAAATATCAGATGACGGCTTGTTTGCTGCCTATCATTGATTGTTTAATTGATTTTTTTTTTTGCTATGTCATAGAGGAATCTCATTTTCAAGGTAATAGAACCATACTATAAATAAGTAGTATGTCTAACAGGGCTTAAAACCTGTATTCTTGAGATCATGCCCATACAGCTGAGGTGGCATGATTTGAGGCATAGCCTGAGGCAAGCAGGGAAAAGGTACAGGAAAACGAGTCTTTTAAGTCTCTAAGCACTCAGTGCAGAGAACAGGGTCATGAAAAGGGAGAAGTTGTGCATGGGAGTGTACATGCCAGTTAAGAACAAACTAAGCAGAGAACTAATGACAGGAAATGCTAATTTAAAGGTACAAGGAAGATTCTTTAGTACAGTGATTGCTGGACACTGAAAACATGTACACAAAATTATGTTCCCTTTCAAAACTTAATCTTCCTTTATTCTCAAGGGGAACTTTTTTCACCTGGAGTGGTATTTTCACCTGACAATGTTGTTATTTAGGAGCTGGTTAAAAATTCCTTCTCTCTCTTACTGGTTTCAAAATTCTTATGTCTGAAAAGATGCAATTTTTTTCCTGCTTTGCAGGAATCCTGAGATTTTTTAGATTGTTCTAAAATTGAGGTGTATACTCCTGTAATCCTCAGCTCAGCTGCAGCCAGTTCAGGGACCTTGGTGAACTCTCGGAGAACCTATAGTCTGCAGGGGTCATATGAACAACATGCTTATAAGAAAATCTTACTGACTTCTTCATGGCACTGCAGGTCTTTTATATAGAGAAGTGATCTTGCACAGAAGAGAAAATAAATCAGTTATTCAGGGGAGAAAAATGTGTATTTGCTAAATTTTTTTAAGTAAGAATGTCCTTTAAATTCTCAGGGTTACAGAAATGATGAAATGTAGTCAAGTAAATAACTGTTGTTGTGGAAGAGATTATACTCAGAAGTTATTTTGACTTAGTCCCTTATGGGAAATAACAGTCATGAAGGCAGAGATGGAAACATTCTTTTATCTTTGATACCTATGTTTCTGAAAAAATTTTAGTCACCTAATTTCAATTTTTTAAAAAAAAATTAACTGGTGTCACATATATGCAAGTAGGACCTTGTTTTGATTTACTTTTGTTATAATTAATCTATTGCCCCTTTTTATAGGGTAAAATTAATAGGGAAGCAAGATATTATTAATGGGGCTAATATACCACCATCTAGAATTTAAATAGCAAACTATAATCCTCCTCAGCAGTACAAGAATTCCACCCTATTACTTCCTAGGTCTTATTAAAAATAAAAGGACATAATCAATTGCAAGTAACTGTTTGTCATCCAGGTCATCTATTGAAGACTGTCTGAGATACTCAAAGAGAAGATGGAACATTGGTGGTCTAACCCTTTTGGGATGGGAATTATTTAGGTGGCCCATATTTAAAAATTTGTTTCATCTTGCTCTTTCCATTTAGTAGATGGTGCACAGTAAGTAGTGGGAAGTTGGTGGTCTAGGTAGGACTCACTGGGCTGTTGTACCTGTGGGCAGATTTCTGTGAAGGTGATCTGATGTGTCTTTAAGTCTGTCTACTTGATATATAGCTCGTGGCTTCTTCAGTGGCCTTTTATAAAGTCTAGTGTCATCTCTTATCTTCCTGATTCATTATTCTATTTATTACTTTTACCAAGTATAAAGATATATTCCGTAGCCAGCTTGAAGTGCTGTGAAAATGGACTGCTGGATAAATAGTGATTAGTAGTATCCAGTAATCATCATGGTTTTACATTTCACCTGTGTATAAAATTTCAGCTTGTCTAGATACTTAGCTTGCTTGTAACTTCAGAGATGGCTTTTAGGGTTCCCAGGAATAAGCCCATTGAGACTTGCTGCTGGTGTTCTCCAAGAGGTTTCATGCCAAGTGAGCTGGAGCTATCAAGTTAGCAGAAATAATGCTTCTTATTTGTTATTGTTTTTTTCAAGGAGGAAAAAAAAATTAATATCTTCCTTTTTCTATCTTTCATTAATAACTTGGTCTTCGAATATTGCTTTGAAAAAAGTGAGTGGCATAATCCTAAATATGACTACTAGACACTGTTGTGTTAACCTTTGCCTGAGTGTTTACGGGAAAGCAAATGAAAGTCTAGTGCATCATAGCCTGGCACAGAGATGCAACATCCATTTATATTGTAGACCCACCTCTCAAACATCCTTTCCCCATAACTTCAATATTTAATAAACTATTGAAATCCAGCATTTAATAAGGTAATACATGCATGACAGTGGCATAGATAATGGCAATTTGTTGTTTTATAGCATCTGTAGTGAAAAGAGGATGAAAATGTGGTGCAGGATAATTTCTTCAAAATAATAAGGATGCTGTATCTTGTCTGTTGCCTGAACAGCTGTTAGAAAGGCTAGTGTTATGGCAGTGTAGCCCTGAGATTTTTGGTTGGTGGTTTAGAAACAGGAGTGAAAGGATCTGGTGTTTATCATTTACAACAGAAGCTTGTTATTGCTGGGTGTGCTGCTTGTTTCCCCTCCACCCACCCAATTTTTATGCCAATTAAATGTAAGCTGTGGTTTGCAGATACTAATCATTGCACTGAGCAATTGGAAGAAGATGTTGCTGGTGCTGCTAATAGTTGGATGCCTTTGTGTCACAATTCATCAGATAAGTTGAGGAGATTGCCAGCTCCAGAGAGGTCTGGTCCAGCAGCAATTTGTTATATTTAAAGCATGCTGCTTTGCAGACAAAGGCTTTAGTGGTTTGTTGCAGTCAGAGGGGAGTAATGGCATTTAGGCAGTGCTAAGCGAAGTTTTCTGTCTTGTGCCTTTTCAAACTGTAGGTCTGATAGCTTTAACATGCTGCTGGATACAAAATGCCATAATACTTTATGGCACGACGGTCATATGTGCTGTTTGTTCAAGTCATCTCTATTCCCCCATCTCTTTCTGCCCTAGCCAAATGATGATTCTAAATAGACCCTGAAAATGCATTTGCAACTATGAGGTTATAGAAACAGGGTAAAGGGTACATATGGTGACTATTCACTCATGCCTGTTTTTGTAGATGTTCTGGTTTCCTTGTGATCGACATTTACAGCCCATCCAGTGGTAAACTCCATTTGGTAAGCATTAATTCACTTGCAGATGTTAGTGTTCCACTGATCTTCTAGGACTGCAGTTCAGATCCAATTTCATTACATAAATGGCTGACTGTGTTAAACTGTTTTTTCTACTTAAGTCAATGTACTGCCAAGTATCCACCTCATTGGGAAAATCACGATTGTTAGGAAGAAACTGAAGATTTGAAGCCAGTCCCTTCAATCATTGTTGATTATAGTATATTGGAGCCAGTGGAGCAATAAGAAATTGCTCCATCTGAAAATGTGGTGGTACACACAGTTCCACCTCATCAAAATGCAAAATGTTTCCTACTCAGGCCAGTGCTGAGTCCCAGTGGCACAACAAGAAGGAGTTTGGCACCTTTTGAGCCCAGTGGTTGAACTGCTGATGGCTGTGCTGATGCATGAAATTTATCAATAAGGAAAAACGGGAAACAATCAAAGAAACCCCTATGGACCTGTTCTCCTGGAAAATGTCATAGCTGACCAAACTATTAGGTAAAAATGGGCATACACATAATTTCATTACATATAAAAAATGGATAACTAATGCTGGTGATACAAAAATATGAACCCTGAGACTTTACCTATTATTATTGGTGCAATAATACCAATTTGTTTTGGCTTCCATTGTGTGCTGTCAGTAGCTGTAGTGTTACATATACACCCAAGGATATTGGTGAATAGCCTGACAAAATCCAGAGGTGAAAGAAGAGGTTGTAGAGAAGCCTAATTTCGCAGAGGCTTGCCAAAGCAAGAAGAAATTTGACACTTTCAGAACTTGATCCCTCCATTGAGGGTAGGAAGTGATGCTGGAGATAATTATTTGAGTGGACTCTGCAGGAGAAGCTTTTGGGAACTGTCCAGCTTGTCACTGTCCAGTGTTTCTTTCCCCAGGGCTTCAGTTATTGTAATATCCAGTGTAGGAATGGACAAGTCTCCCTTTCTCTCTAGCTATGGTTCTGCTGGAAGCATCCTTTGGTTACAGAGAATGTTCCTCCAACTTATTTTTCTCTCTCTATGCTCCTTTTTTGCTTTGTTATCTTCTGCTTCTGCACAGTATATCAAACAGCTGCTCATTGTCACAGGAATTCATGACCTGTGAATACCCTTCCTACCATCTTGCCTTCCAGACCAAGAATTCAGCACTGCTGTTGTTCAGTCCTCATTGCCAACATCCCTGGAACGTTTGTTCCCCTTTTCAGTTAGTCTTCACAGGCTCTTCCTTTCTGTCCTTCCCGCTTGTTAGGCAAAGAAAATACCCTAACATCTTGTTCCGTCTTTAAAATTCCTACTTTCCGTAGTGAAGGAAATTTGATAAACAGTTAGACTCTGACTGTTGAGACTGCAACTTACTGCAGTAGTGAGTATTGTCTCGTTTTCTCTTCAGTCTCTCAAGATCTTAGTGGGCATGTGTGAGATGTCACCTTTTTGGAGGCAGAAATAATGGGATTTGTTCTATGCTCATGTCTCCTTGCTTCATGAAGGATATTGGTTCAGAACTTATATTCTAAACTTCATCTTAGTATGTCAGCATTTATATTCACAAAATGGCTTGGTTTGGAAGAGACATTTAAATATCATCTGGTCGAACCCCCAAATAATGTTCATAATATAGCATTTATTATAATGTCAGCTATTTGTTGTTATTATTACTTGCCTGAACAGGGAACAAAACTTGGAAGTCAGGAGGAAAAATAAATCACATGTTCTCTGGAAACGAAGTCAGGCTTTGCAAGAAGATTACAGGTGATTGATGCTTCTAGCCTGTGACTGTTTTTTGATGCATTGGGATAATGCCTTTAACACATTGCTTAAATTTTTGATAATACCTGAAGTAGCCAGACAGTTCGACTATGAGATTGCTGTAGATCTCTTCCAGATAAACTATTCCTTTCCTTCTTCCATACTTCTTCCTAACACCTACTTTCTCTGCCAGTACATGCTGAGGTAATCTCTGATGATATTTCTTCCCAGCCCTGCATTAGCAAAAGGAATTGAATATCCATAACTGTGCCCCAGCCTAGCTATTGGATCTGTCACCCTGTAGGTCACCTTGAGATAACGGGACAATTTGCACAAATGTACAAAAAGTATGTGCGATGTGTGGTTTTTGAAAGTCTTTTAATCCAGCTGAGATGGGTTTTCATAGGATGGCAAAACCCCACATCTCTGACATTAGCATGGCCTGGAGATCAAGCCCTCAGTCTGATGCAGGATGTGCTTCTCATCTGAATGGATTCAAATATTTCAGAGGTGTCAATTTCCCTGTAGTTTTTATTTTTACTCCTTGTACTCATTTTCAGAAACACCTTAAACTGTTTTCCTTTGGAAAACATGCTAAAACACAAGAGCCTGAGAACAGCAGCATTCCCTCAGAGGGAAGATCAATCTGGCCCAGTACTCTGTCTCCAAAGTGTCCTGCCACCAGTGTCTGAAGAAGAGCACATGAGCACTGAAGTCTAATCCTGACAGGGTCCTGGGGATGCTCACAGGCCTCAGTGGCTGGGACTGGACTCCCCTGGGACCCCCACCATCTCCTGCCAAGGGCCCAGGGGACGTGTCCCAGCTCCATCTGGGACCTTCCTCAGTCCCTGCCTGAGCCCGTCTGAAGGTGTGCCCAGCTCTGCCCCTGTCTCCTGGGTGGGCCTGGGACCTGCACTGCAGAGAGCTGCTCTCCGGGGTGGAGCCCTCACACCTGGATAGCTTGTCATGCAAAACTCTGGGTTTAACGTGGCATAACTGCTCTGCCCTCTTTCCTGTGCTCGCCATACATTAAGTAACACAAAGGTTGTTATTTGCCTGCCATGACAGGGACTTTTCAGCTCCAAAGACTTAAGAGGACACATAGCACAAAGTTTACAACTGAAAATAGAATTTTTTTGTTGTTTTTCTGAATCTGTTTCAGAGCCAATGCTCACAACCATTACCACAATGAGCATGTGTAACCAGGAGCAGGTTGATGTGTTCTTCAATTTAGCTTGAAAATACATCCTTTGCAGTCTGGCAAAGACAAGTGACAGAGCTACAGAAAACAGCAGAAGGAATATGTGCCAAGCAGCTCCTGAAGAGAATGTGAAGAATGATCAGGACCAACCACATACAAAAGGAAAAGAAGAGGAGGTGTGTTGAACTACAGTGAATTTCTGAAGGATGTCACATATTGATACCAACCACACTTTTTGCATTCCAAAGCTCCCTCTGTTGCTGTGCTTCACCAGTGGTCAGGCTCAGTGCTGCAGAGGAAGGCAAACATCCTTGGGGACCAGTGCCAATTTACCCCAGGGGAAAATTCCTTCCTGACCTGGATGGAGGCAATTGGCTGTTCCCTGAGCACATGAGCAGGACCTCCTCTCACAGGCAGGTCACACCTCCCAGGAGATGCCCAAGCCCTAATCTGCCCTACCTAGAGTCATTTCAGGAGCTTCTGAGAGTGATCACATGCCCCTGGACTGATCTACCCTGACGGCAAGGATCCTTCCTGCACCTGCTTCCTGCACCAGTGGGTGATTCAAGGTCCTGGGAGCCCTGCAAACATCTCTGCACCTCTTTTCTTATGGCTGTTGCCCCTGGCTCCACAGAGAATGAGGACAGGGAGCTCTGCAGTGCTCCTCAAGAAGGCATTTATTTGGTCTGGTCACAGCTATGTGGCTGAGAAGGATTTTCATCCCTCTGGTGAGCTCTAAATATGGCCTTGTAGCAGAGAACCTCCACCAACCTTGTCCAGCACCTGGTCTCCTTTTATGAAATCCCTCCAAGTAATTTCTCCAGATCCTCAGGGACTTCCTCCTGGATGTCTTTGGGCTGGCCCTGGGCCAGTTCTGGCAGCAGGACACAGGAGGGACGCTCCTTTTTATCCTGCCCCAGGGCACTGTGAGTGCTGCACTGCTGGGCAGTGGCACTCTGACATGAGGGTGATGGGAGCCACCATGGTGCAGCATCATCCTTCACCCAGCATCCTTCATAGGAAGGCTTTTGGGTGTTGACCCCAAGGTACTCCCTGTGCTTAAGAGGCTTAGGGTGCTGTCCTTGCCCTTGGTGACCATACAGTGGCACAGCTGCTGGGTGTCCCCCACATATCCTTTGCTACTCGACTCCCAAGGACCAACCTCGTGCTGTTACTTCTCTCTTAGGCTGTGGCAGAACCCAACTCTGCAGCCCAGAGACCACCCCTTTCAGCTGTCCCCTTCTGTGCCAGAGCTAATATCTGTAAGGTGCTGCAGAGGGAAGGACCCAGGGATTTGATATGTCTGGATACAAGCCCTTTTCCTGGGGCATAAAGGGGCTGATTTCAGCAACTGCAGCCTGGAGGAAAGCCAAAGTGAAACCAGAGCCATAGGCTGAGATGGACAGAGCCAACAGATCACAGTGGAAATAATACAGACTTTGAGAGACCAGTAAGTGGAGGTGACATTGGTATGGTGGAAACGTTGTCATTTTTGGACATAGAACATTTGGATCTGAGCCCAAAGCATAGTCAAGCAAATAAGAACTCTTCCAAACTGGGAAAACAGCTCATTGCTGCTTTTGCTGTCATGTCCCCTTGTTCCACTGAAACCAAGCTGAGCAAATCCTCTGTTAAATACACTCACTGGCTGTGTTTATATGGTATACAAAACACACTTCAGCCACTGGTTAAATGTCCATAGCTCATTTATCACTTTATCCTTTCTGAAAGTTTTTTGTGAGAGAAGAGTTCAGTTGGTCTTGAAATTCACTACCAGCTTGTTCTCAAGCATAATGCAAACCTAAAATTTTAGCTCATAAAATCCCATGTTATATGGTATCTACAGATTTCTTTTTCTCAATGTTCTCTGGACAGGAGCACCGATGGCAGATTTGTCTCTAGCCTGCTGATCTCTCCAATCACATTTGGACGCATGCAAGAGCTTGTCTTGTCACACTGAGCTTCCATCAAAATTCTGAGAATCTGTACCTGAGAGGATATAGTCTGGCAGATTTTTGTACTCATTGCAGCAATTTTGCAAACTACCTACCAAGTATGTGCTAGAAGACTGTTTTTCATATTTTCTTTTATTAATTACGAAAACATTCTTTTGTATATGAATGATGTCATGAGTCACGCTGGCAGTCTGAGATGGTTCCAGGTGGACATATAAGAAGCAAGCTCTTCAGTCCTTCTTGGCATCTCTCCTCCAGGCACATAGGGCCCCTAAAGAGTGGTAAGTTGCTTTTTAGTAAGTTGGCCTGTCCAGCCACCTCCTTCTCCATGTCAGCAGCAACCTTCCTTTTCACTACATGACTGCAGAATTGATTTAAAAGTTCATCAGCAACCTTTATTCATTCTCCTGGAGAGTAAATCCCTGCAGACAGCAGGGACATGAACTGCATCACACTGACCCACCAGGGTTTGATCTCTTGTAGGTTCAAAGTGCATGAACTGGTTTGGTCCTTTCTCCCATGAAACTTCCCAGTGGAAGCTCAGTTAATGCCAGCAATGGATATTTTCCCTTTTAAGGCAGACACCAGTCCTGAAAGGAGCTGGATTGACACCACCAGCCCCATGTTCAGAGCACACCCACACACATTGTCCATGGCTCAGCTGGCTGGCGGAGTCTGGATCTGGTTGTGACTGCATAGAGCTGGACCCCAGCAGGTTACTCATGGGTGGAAGCCCCTCTGACACATCTCTCANCCAGCATCCTTCATAGGAAGGCTTTTGGGTGTTGACCCCAAGGTACTCCCTGTGCTTAAGAGGCTTAGGGTGCTGTCCTTGCCCTTGGTGACCATACAGTGGCACAGCTGCTGGGTGTCCCCCACATATCCTTTGCTACTCGACTCCCAAGGACCAACCTCGTGCTGTTACTTCTCTCTTAGGCTGTGGCAGAACCCAACTCTGCAGCCCAGAGACCACCCCTTTCAGCTGTCCCCTTCTGTGCCAGAGCTAATATCTGTAAGGTGCTGCAGAGGGAAGGACCCAGGGATTTGATATGTCTGGATACAAGCCCTTTTCCTGGGGCATAAAGGGGCTGATTTCAGCAACTGCAGCCTGGAGGAAAGCCAAAGTGAAACCAGAGCCATAGGCTGAGATGGACAGAGCCAACAGATCACAGTGGAAATAATACAGACTTTGAGAGACCAGTAAGTGGAGGTGACATTGGTATGGTGGAAACGTTGTCATTTTTGGACATAGAACATTTGGATCTGAGCCCAAAGCATAGTCAAGCAAATAAGAACTCTTCCAAACTGGGAAAACAGCTCATTGCTGCTTTTGCTGTCATGTCCCCTTGTTCCACTGAAACCAAGCTGAGCAAATCCTCTGTTAAATACACTCACTGGCTGTGTTTATATGGTATACAAAACACACTTCAGCCACTGGTTAAATGTCCATAGCTCATTTATCACTTTATCCTTTCTGAAAGTTTTTTGTGAGAGAAGAGTTCAGTTGGTCTTGAAATTCACTACCAGCTTGTTCTCAAGCATAATGCAAACCTAAAATTTTAGCTCATAAAATCCCATGTTATATGGTATCTACAGATTTCTTTTTCTCAATGTTCTCTGGACAGGAGCACCGATGGCAGATTTGTCTCTAGCCTGCTGATCTCTCCAATCACATTTGGACGCATGCAAGAGCTTGTCTTGTCACACTGAGCTTCCATCAAAATTCTGAGAATCTGTACCTGAGAGGATATAGTCTGGCAGATTTTTGTACTCATTGCAGCAATTTTGCAAACTACCTACCAAGTATGTGCTAGAAGACTGTTTTTCATATTTTCTTTTATTAATTACGAAAACATTCTTTTGTATATGAATGATGTCATGAGTCACGCTGGCAGTCTGAGATGGTTCCAGGTGGACATATAAGAAGCAAGCTCTTCAGTCCTTCTTGGCATCTCTCCTCCAGGCACATAGGGCCCCTAAAGAGTGGTAAGTTGCTTTTTAGTAAGTTGGCCTGTCCAGCCACCTCCTTCTCCATGTCAGCAGCAACCTTCCTTTTCACTACATGACTGCAGAATTGATTTAAAAGTTCATCAGCAACCTTTATTCATTCTCCTGGAGAGTAAATCCCTGCAGACAGCAGGGACATGAACTGCATCACACTGACCCACCAGGGTTTGATCTCTTGTAGGTTCAAAGTGCATGAACTGGTTTGGTCCTTTCTCCCATGAAACTTCCCAGTGGAAGCTCAGTTAATGCCAGCAATGGATATTTTCCCTTTTAAGGCAGACACCAGTCCTGAAAGGAGCTGGATTGACACCACCAGCCCCATGTTCAGAGCACACCCACACACATTGTCCATGGCTCAGCTGGCTGGCGGAGTCTGGATCTGGTTGTGACTGCATAGAGCTGGACCCCAGCAGGTTACTCATGGGTGGAAGCCCCTCTGACACATCTCTCAGGCTCCACCCTTCACGTTTTGATGTCATCAAGCATAGGAGACAGCAAAGTTCATGGCCAGGTCTTTTGAATTTAGATTGCAAGAGCCATTGTTCAAGAATATAGGTTTCCTTGTCCACATCATATTCTGGATTTCATGGCACCCATGAGGCAGAAAACTCTCATGGTATACTTCTACAGCTTCACCCTCCCCACCAGCTGAGGCCTGGAGAGAAGACTGTTAGTATGTGATGACTTCCAAACCTGTGTTGCAAATTGAGAACAATGTAGTAGATTTGCAAAATAGGAATGGAAGATCCCACCTGAAAATGCCATGAAGATGTTGCTATCTTTTTAATTTGCCTTTGGTGTAAAACAATCCAAGTTTTCATTTTATATTAATTTGAACAAGATTTTGTGCCTTTACTTTAAAGAGCTGGTGTGCTTTCCACAACAGATGTAACTCTGATTTTGAGCCAGATTTCAGCACAACTGAGGTTTGTCTCTGGACAATTAAAATCCTCAATTAACATATTAATTATTTTTCTAATGCTGTTGCATTCTTTTTGTCTTCTGAAGGGAAAAGAAAATGTTTCATTTGTATACTGCTTTGTGAGTTATTTAGCTAATTTACACATGAGAATTTGCTAGTATTTATCTTGCAGTCACAAACCCATGCATTTATTTTAAGGGATTTTATATATTTCCTGCTCTAGTAGCTTCAGCTGGCAGGTGTAATTACCAAATCTGAAAAATGCAGTTTGTCTTATGTGTTTGTATTTGTTGAGATAGAAGGAATAAACACTTCTAACATAAATAACTGGTGCTGCCTATCTCTTTCTCTGATCTTTATAAAAACTGAAAAACCTTTCAGATATCAATCTGTGGACGTTTAAAAATAAAAGTAATTCTCATCTCTTCGATGATGTTCCAATCACTTCAATGCAAAGACAATGCTTAAACTGTGCTGCAGGTAGCTGTTAATTGAGGCTGGTGGTGGCAGGGGCGAACAAAGAAGGGAAGCAACAGAGGAACAGAAAAGCATATCTACTGACAAACATACCTACTCTTCTGTCGTTGTTAACAGGATTGTTTATTTACAGAAAAGCGTGTTCTGTATTCTTTTAGGAAGGCTGCATGTGGAGCTCCATCTCAGTCTGAAGTGGCTTGGGGGTTTGGGCAGATGTCCATTCTTAGATGCCAGATTAGCCCCTGTTGCAAGTGGTGTCATATACTGAGCACAAGTATTTTCTGTCTCTGGAAACAAACTGTTGAGCACTGAATGAAATAATTTTTCAAGCTTGAATGGGTTTTCTTGCTTTTATTAGTCTGTACTGCACATCATGGCTGGAGACTATTGCTATACAAACTATCCCGGGGTTAAGAGGAATCAGTAGAGGAAGCACAGGCTGCAGCCAGAGGCCAAGATACAGTAGAAATGTAAACATTTACAAGCAGATGTGTGCGTAAGTATGTAGAGATTTAAAAGAGATGCTGATTTTAGCTACTTGCATTCCAGCTTTACTGTGATCAGGGTTTTCTTTGCAGAAAGTGCTTTTGAATAAGAAAAGTGCATTTGAAGCAAGATGGCACCTACCAGCAGGATATGAGTCTTAAGATTGCTTCAGGCAGGACATGGCATGCATAAAGATTATGTTAATATACTTGTATGATAAGTCGAAAAAAACTAAGGTACACAGAGACTACTTAAAAGGCAGGATAAGAGGATCAAGCACCAGCTGCAGAGACCAGAAATGACTTCTGTAGGGAGGGGAACAAAGCTAAAGGATATGAAATGTGGAGGGGGAGAAGGGAAAGATGGAATAATAGTAGAAATTAAGGAGATGGATAAAAAACTGAAGGGAAAGGGATTGAGGCATAGCTGAGCTTATCAGGGCTGAATAGCAAATGAGAAACTTTAATGTTAAATGACAGGTGATGAAAGAGAAGGTGTTACATAAGGTGAGAGAGATAGAAACAGAAATCAGGGAGGCAGTAAACATCAGTTGAATCAACTTCAATTCGCTTCATTTCCAGAAGGAGAAATAGATTAAGAAAACTCCACTGCTGAGTGGGCTTTTCTCCTTTTCTTCTGCATCATGATAATCTCATACAGAGATCTAAGAAGAAACTACTCATCCTCTGAGCAGGGCTGATTTTGTTGACAAATTCTTGTTCCCAGACAGAAAATGAATGTGTACAGGCTGTGAGTAGTCTCAAAACAAGCAACACAACTCCTATATTCCTTAGTCTGTTTTTCTCACCTCTTCATCACACAGGTTCTAAACATAATACTTCTGATTTTCCTGGCCCTCGAGATGATATGTTTGCATATGCATTTATTGAAATGAGTGCTGTTTAGACTTTCAATTGCAATAGCAACTTGCAGACACAGTCATGCACTGAGACATACAAATGCTGTATGAGAGCCATGTGAAACCCACCCTAAAGTGCCAGGAAACATGCGATCTGAATGTAAAGACAGGAGTTCATAGGTGACCAGAGACAGCCAACAAAGAAATCCAGAAAATAGTGTTCATCTGAGCAATGATAGTCTTTCTGATCATAGGCTTTCCAATTTATCTGAAGTGCACTTCAGCTATAATTATGGTTCTGAAGCACATCATTTAATATAAATGTACCCCTGAGTAAATCTATCCATATGTAAGCACTTTTCCTATCTATTACTGTTAAAGTCTGAATGCATACAGGCACACCTGCCACTTGACCTGGAGCAGAGGATGAATGCAGCATAGGGGACAGAGCCCCAGCCACAGTGTGATACTGTGACTTTGCTGCCTGTGGGATGTTCCTGGCTGGCTGGGGTGATGGCAGCTGGGCTTTCTATCAGTATTGCTATAAACCCTGAGCAACATCTTTCTTTCTGGATTAAATGTGTGAAGGGATCACAAGACATTCTGCCTCTATACAAAAAATGCTTTCTGTGACTCAGTATAGATTCTGCATGATATGTGAGCCAGGCACTTTAGGTAGATAAGTACACTGGTTTATTTTTGCTTCCCAATCACAAAACTGAGTGACTTGAATTGAGGTCTGTAATGCTGAGATGCTTTGAGGCAAGAGGATTGAGAAAATTTGTTGAAGTACCTCGGAGTTGTTGTCTGGCACAGCTGGAGGCAGATGGAGTACAAATCTGGAAGCTCTTCTTCCTTTCAGAGTGATCTTGCAGCACCCCTGCTCAGCATAACCTGCTGGTGTGTTGTGGATGGCTCTGAAGGCAGGAGTGAAGCAGTGGAGCTGTGGAGTTTCCACATTGCCTGTGAGAATGAAACTTTGTATGAAAGCTGCATTAGAACTGGCTTAGGAAGACGCCTGTGCCTGTGCCTGTGCTTTTATCTCAAATCACAAAAAGTAGAGAATGGAATGTCTCCACTGTATGTGGCATAGTGTAGTTTACTACCATTTGTTATGTGCGAAGCTACTAAGTCTGAAACCAGCTTCAGTGTGGCTGTAGAAAATTCATGGTGACTGGTTGTGAGAAGAGGGTTTACACTTCAGCTATTTGGAAGAGTTTTGCTGTGTGTGCTTCTAATAGACAGCTGAAAAAAGTGTAGATTGCCTTTAAATATGATGTGGCTCCTTGCCTGACTTTGGGATCACCCTGTTTTATTTCCAGTGTAAATACACTTTTTCAATAAATGCAAAGGGCCACCAGACTATAGACAATTGGTAAATTTGGGACTAAAATTCGTTGTGTCCATGAGATTTAGTGGCTTGAGAAAGACAGAGGGAGACGACAAAGCAATGTATACTTTTATTTTGTCTAATTTCATGGCTGTTACATGTTTTGAAAGTCTTTTAATAACAGGGAAATATAATCAAATGCTATCGTTTTGTTTTATAATTTCTTTTTCAGCTGAACATTTCTGAACAGTTGAGCATCTTTCAAACCAAAGCTTTTAGTTCTCTTCTTCATTTTTGTGCTCGTGATGAATTGACAATTTTAGTAGTAGTATTAATCAAGTTTTTTTTAAAGCTTCTCAGCTGTCATTTAGTGCACAGCAGAAACTGATGGTGGGGATGAATAGTAGGGTGGGCCAATAGTCTCCAGAGGTGTGTGATGTGAGGAAATGGAGGTATCAAACTGTCTGATGGCTGAGGGGCTTTCCCTGCTAGTGCTCTGGAGAAGCTATAAAGTGTCCGCATGCCTGCAAAAACAGAAGGAGGGGAAATGAGCTGAAGTATAGGCATCGTAAATGTTACTGATGTGGCTGAATTGTGGCTGTCTTTCGGTTTTTTAATTGTATTTTAAAGTTTTATTACTGCATGTTTGAAGAGCCTTCTGTCCTTGCTGATTAGTTCTTCCTGATTCAGAATTAAGTTTCTCTCTTTGTTTCCTTGTTTCTCTCTGTGTAGTTTTGTAATGTGTGGATATTTCAAAACTGAGACTGAATAGAGAAGCAGAATCTTGTTCACAGTATTTTGAAGTCTAATCTTGGACTATTCAAACTACATATTGGACTAGTCAAACTGGATATCTGGTCAACTCCAGTATGGCACACTGAAATTTACTTCCTTTGTGGCTGGTCTCTGCAATATCCATGTTTGTCAATAAATTGATGGGAAGAGGAAATACTGGTCAGCTGGCACCCATCTAAGCTCATTCAACTTGAGGATTTTGCAATGAAACTCCACTGTAGGAGTCTTTTGTTTTCTTTCAGTTCCTTCCTAAGTTAAGGGGATATTATATTCAGTCTTACACAGACTGAAAAGTTTATTGTACTTAACATATTTTTACTTTTTAAAACATATGTATTTCAGCATCGAAGTGCATGACAACATCCAGCTCTACTGGAACATAACATAGTACACTGTTAACATGGGTAAGGTACACTCAGTACTGAACAGTGGAACAAATAATTTAATAAAATGTGGTCAAAGACATGCTTTGGTGGAAAAAAACAATACTTTTAAATGTAGCTGATGTTGATTATGGGATACATGCTGAGTTAACCTCATTGAACTTTTCCCCAGGAATTGATGCGCTTACAATTGGCGGGTCATTATGCTGCTCCACCTGTGTAGTGTTAAGGTCAGTGTGTTTTTCTGATTATAAAAACCATCCATACCATTCCATTATAAATTCACTACCATTCATATAATGGAATGTGCCAAAGCTTGGAGCTCATTGCAGCTGCCCCCGGTCCGTGTTTAAGATCAAACAAAGTGGTTCAGGTAATTTGAGCACCTTTTCAAGAACATGCCCAATCAAGCTTCATTTGAAGTGATCTTTTTTTGTTTATGTTTTTTTTTCCTTTTTTTGTAACCTGCTAAGCATCCATCTGACTTCAGTGTTGGGTTTGTTTTGTGTGGCCTACTGAATCAAGACTTGGTGATTATACAATCGTAGCAAGGAGGTCCTGGGAGCAGCAAGCAACTGTAACACTGCAGTTGCACTATCCATGCCTAGGCAAAGCACAGAATGAATCAACCACTCACCTTCACAAGGCATTTCTGAAACCTGCAGTTTCTAACTGTGAATTAATTCTGAGTCATCACAACACACAAATCAGCCATCACAGTAGACACTAATGTGTGAGAGGCAGGGATGTATGACTATGGCACTAATCACTAACTAGAGGAACCTGTGTGCATGCATAACACACTGCTGCTGTATGCATCTTCCTGCACAGTTTAGTCTTCTCAATTGTTATGCATTATCAAAGAGAGCCAGAATGTGCACTGAAGCTTATCTAGTGTTATTTCTGTCAAAGAAATGTTGATCTGGTTGGGGCTTTTGTTTGAGTGTTTGCTTCTACATTTTTCTTTCTTATTAATCATCCAAATAGAATTCTTTGAAGAGGAAGAGTTCAATGAACAGCCATGTATGTCGTAGGGCATTATGTTCTTCCAGTTTCATGAGGACATATCCTTTTTGTTTAAAGTTCCGCACTTCATAGTAGCCAGTGAGAGCCTCAGGTGTGAGCAGCTCTGCTGAGGAGGCATTTGAGCCTCTGTGCAAATTAAGCAGTGCTGTAATTGCTGAGGAAATACATGAAGTCTCTTGATGATGACAACGGAGAATCTTTGTGGATGTGTCCAACAGCGCTCCTCCTTTCACTTCTGTCTAGCTGCAAGCTCAGTGGTATTCCGCATACATGTAGACTCACAAAATGTGATGAAGAATCACAGAAAACCTTTGGTGAAGAGTAATCCTTGAATTTCCTAGTTTATGAAAACTGTTCACAAGATGATATTTCATATGACAATCATTTGAATTTTTCAGCTATTGCATCAGGTAAGTACATCATCAGAAGTATTTGGCAGTTTCTTTTATTACTCTGAAAAAAAAGAAAACCAACAAGCTAAATGAAATATCCTCCCCCCCTAAAGATGATGCAATTCATGGTAGGTTTGCATCTTTTGTTCAAGTGAAAAGGCTTAAAAAGGAAGGACATGTTTAATGGCAGAAGGGGTATGAAAAAAAATTGAGAATAGGGTTTATTTTAGTAAAGCAGAATGCATGCCTTAAGAGCAAAACTGTATTTTACTTGGGCATCAGAAAGAATGTATTTGCAGAATTTTCAAATTCATCTGTAGTGATGATTTTCCTAAGTTTTAAATGACTGAATCTCTCACTGCTAGCTAAGTGTCTTTAACAAATCTGGACCCTTCCATACAACACCAGAGGAGATCCTGGAGGCTCTGTTAAATATGTTCCACCAAGAATCCTGCCTGGAATAGGTGCAACAGCAGGAAGAAAACAAATTGCTTTCTTGCTGCAGCATATTCAGCTGACTGTGATGCTTTGTCTCCTCAGGATGGCCTTGTGGTTAAGGTAAGGGAGTCTTGTGGACAGCTGTATTCAGATGTACCAAAGTAATGTAAATCACATGTCACAAAGTGCTGTCTGCTAGATATATTGCCTATCTTTCAGTGACAAAATTCCTTAACTGCAGCTTTGGTTCAGTTTCTACCACTCTCCTCTATATACGGAGGAAAAAAAGCATTTTCTAAATTGAGAAAAAGCCTTTCCTCAGTTCTTTGCACCACCTCCACTCTCCTCATCCTGTACAGAAAGCATGTTGAACTAAGTTTATAACAAAATATCCAACTGGACAATTTTTTCTTCTTTATTGCCATTATTAGAAAAAAAATCAGTTTCAATTTTAATCTCAGCATGGATTACTTCAGGGAAATCAAATCAAATACACAGTTTAGTGTATGGTAATGAACAGTAGGTACCTGCAAGGTCTTTTACTTGTCCTTGCAGATAAGGCTTTTGAGTTGCAATGTAGGATTTCTGAGCACTTTGAAGACTTGATGGGTACAAGGAGTGTAGGGCCCTTCCAAATCCTTGAGGAGCCCGCAGCACTATGTAAAAGTGCTTAAGTATCTAATTTCATTTCTTAAATTAGTTTCTCTACATATGCCCTATGGAGTCAACAGTGAAGTCATGTTCCTGTTGGTATTTTAGAGCACCCTTTTCTGTCCCTTAACTGTATAACCAATATGGAAAAGTTACCCTCAGTCAAGTGCTCAAATATTGATGCAGGCTATAAAAACTGGGAGGAAAATATAGAAACACAGCAAAAAAAAAAAAATGTTATAACACAATCAAAATAAGGTCCCAGTTACACAAGGTGTTAGTGCTCTAGGATGAGGTGGGTCCTCTGCAAGTAATTTCTGACTGAAAAAGTCTTCTGTAGATGAAACTCAGAACAACATATTAACCTTTTGCTTTGGATTTAGTCCTTCATTAGGGAAGAGGGCTGATATCGATCCACTACTTAAAAAAATAATCTCCAAATGTGAGTTTTACATTATGTTTGGTCTATCAAGGACCACTATAGCACATATGCTTTCTGTAGTATGCTGTGCATTTGCATTAAGACACACAGTAATATTTTATTCTTTAATTAGAGTTTATCAGATGTGAGTTCATACTTTCAATAAAAGGAGTTATTTATGGGAAAAAGATCTATTGGTTTTCCTATGCCAAACGTTGTTACTCTACACTTTTTACCTGGGGTTTATTTAGGACTCAACAGACAGAAACTTTTCAGATATCCTTTTGCAGTGTAATTCTCGAGCAAAAATAAATAACTACAGCAGCAACAACAATGACAAATAAGCTATAGAAATTATTTTTTATGAAGCAGCACACATTGGTAGAACCTATACTGAAAGCTATTTCCCAGACAAAAGCATTACCCTGTATCCAAAATAAAGCATTTTGCAATCCCTTTGCGTTAAGCTGTGCCTTATATATTTGCATTGCCTTTTTTGGTGTTAGTGATAACCAAAATATGTAAAGAATGTGCTTTGAACTCTGCAACTCATATATTTATCTGATAGGCAGAAGAGCCAACAGATCCAGCAAAATCCATTTGGGTGTAAGAGGGATGGTGGTTAGGCAGCCTGCAAGCATGAAAGAAACCCCCGGCTCTTCCTGTAGGCTCTCAGCTGTGTGCTGGTGTCCCAGCAATGGCTGCAAGATATGGGTGAGTGGCTGGAGAAGAGGTAGAGCTGTGAACTGGAGCCCTTGCTCTCCTAATGTCTTTTTAATTAGAGTACATAAATATCCGCTGGGATGGCAGTTACATCTTAATGGAGAAATTAAGAAACGGATTAATTTTTGGCATGATTCCCTCTTCCTGTTTACATTGGTCCCTATTTCCAGCAATAGTTTAACTGAAGGAACAGTTCTCTGTATTTTCTTATTATGTGCCAGACATGTAAGGGAATAACTATACATATAGTAAGCCACAAGGGTGCTTAAGGGCACCACCAGAAATTAAGACATGGTTTTAAAAACAGCACAACTGACCAATATTATCATTCGGTTATTAGGAAGGGAGCACTTGATCGGAAATTTTATGATGATTGCCATTCTATATCACCTAAGTGAAGGTTGTAAAGATGGTGCTTTCTATCTAACTTCAAATATTTAGGGGGACAGGAGTATGGGACAGAAGTTGTTTCAAGGTCTGTTAAATTTAACTTAAGCCTCATCTTCCATCACATCCAAGACATGCAAGATGAGGCCTAGGCTGAATTCCTTTTGCACTGATTCATACCTATGTGCACAAGCCATTGTCCATAATGGATAAAATTGATGACATTGGAAATGATGTGTGCCTTCAGAGTTTCGATGCCACTTTAAAATTTGTGGTTGCTGTACTGACTGTTTCAGTTAAAAACTTGTGAACCTTTGAAAAATCTGAAATAAAAGGCTTATCATTTCTTTTGGTAAAATGCAAATATGCTTATAACTTTCAGGTTTTCCATACTGGGAACTTACATTGTTTCCATAGTGTTTTGCAGCTTTGCTCTTGCCCGATGTGTGGATATACTTTGGTTTTGACATGCACAAATATTTTGATTTTACTGGGAAATTCAAATATGTTCTCAAAATGTGGCCCATCTCTTTAAATCAGAAAACCTGGCTGAAAAAATCCATTATTTTTTGAGCCTCTATATGATAAATGTCTAATTAAAGTAAATTAATGTTTAATTCTATTAATATTGAATCATTTGCAGAATTATTTGCATAGTGAAAAAAATTATTCTACAATACATCAAGAAAACTCTCAAATACATTATCTCTGACTCTTTATGTGAATATATACTTTAATTGGATAGGAAATTTAAAAATGAAAAATATAAATGAGGGGTTTTTTGTATTTTGCATTTTAAATTAGTCTATTTTTCATGACATTGAGTTTTCACTTCTAGTAATTTCTTTGCTTCTTGAAGAAAATTATACACTTGATGCCTCATTTAAAGTAGGAGAAAAAATTCACGCCAGTTTTACTAGTAAGCTGGAAATCTGTCACAAAATCCATACAGAAAATAAAATCATGTTTTGCTTAATTTGTAACTAAAATTTTACACCAGGATGAGAACACACTGAACTTTGTATGACAAAATACTAATTAGGAAGAAGGGAGCTGGAAAGGGAGTAATGTTGTGTTGCATATTTGATCGGATCCTGTTCCCACTAAAGTCACTTTGATTAGATTTATGTTATGTGTTTCTAATGGCCTTTGAAATACCATAACACCTATTTCTGCAGACTTCTGCACAGGAGGAAATTCTCTTGTGTGAGTAATGAATTCAATCAGTGGAGGCTATGTATAACTTTTTTATAGCCTACCTTCCTGGACTGATCAGACTTCTGGTTGCCCTTTCTGTCTGTTAGTCTCTTATCTAATTACTTTTGAAACCATTGGCTAATTTCAAGTGAAACAGAAAGCAGTCTTTGAGATAATTACGTTTCTACAGGCCTCAGGGGCTGGGAAAAGAGAGAGACCCAAGGTTGGGACTGGAGTACAGACAGGGAGAGTTACTTGTCACCTGCTTAAGCAGCTGAAAAAGTCTGTGGGATTATCATTACCTTTGCCTTAGGTGGATTTTTGCATTGAAATTGACAGGAAAAAGCTGGAACTTTAATAAAGGTTTGGTGATAATAAAGGATAGAGCTCTGCAGGAAGACAGCTGTTTTAATTCCACTATTAACAGGGCTGTTTGTTTTTATTTCCAGGAATACTTTTGGAATCAGACCTGAATGTCTTTAATGCAGAGATATAGCTTCTGGTTAATGGTTAGAAAATTACAGCAATCAATTTATCACTAATACAGAGAGAAAAAGTACCAGAAAACATTAGTATGCAGCTATTACGCTAATGTGTTACAAGTGATAAATTCGTTATAAATTCGTTAAATCAATGTCTTTGTCTGTTTGCAGGTCTTACACTGTGGTGGGCTGACCCTGACTGGACACCAGGTGCCCACTAGAGTTGCTCTATGATTCCCCTCCTCAACTGGACAAAGGGAGAGAAAATATAACAAAAGGCTTGTGGGTTGAGATAAAAACAGGGAGAGATCACTCACCTGTTACTGTCAAGGGAAAATCAGATTTGACTCAGACAAATTAAATTATTAGCAGTCAAATCAGAGCAGGATAATGAGAAATGAAACCAAATCTTAAAAAACACCTTCTCCCTCTGGGGTTGTGGCCAGTTCGTCACATGTTTTTTCTGCCACTCCTTCCTCCCTAGGGGGAGGACTCCATACCTTGATCCAGCAAGGAGTCTCCTGTAGGGTCCCTCCCACAGGAGATAGTTCTCCAAACTTCTCCAATGTGATTTCTTCCCACAGTCCGCCGTTCACAAGTGCTTCAGTGTGGGTCCCTTCCACTGCTCCAGCAGGGGTGCCCTGCAGGGTCACAGGTCCTTCCAGCAACCTGCTCCAGTAGTGGGCTCTTCTCTCCATGGATCTTCAATTCCTACCAGGAGCCTGCTCCAGTGTGGGCTTCCCATGGGGTCACAGCCTCCTTAGGCATCCAACTGCTTTTGGCTTGAGTTCCTGCTTGGGCTGTAGGTGGATCTCTTCTTCGCTGTGGGCCTCCAAGAGTTTCTGGGACACGTCTGCATCCCAGGCTTCAGGAGAATCTCTGCTGAGATGCTTGAAGCACTTCCTTCCCGTCCTTCTTCACTGATCATGGTATTTGTATAGTTGTTTGATACACTTTTTTCACGCCTCTCATTTTCTTGTCTTGTGCTGAAACTTTTTACCTGTCTTAACAATGTTATCCCAGTGGTGCTACCACCATTGTTGATGGGCTTGGCCTTCGCCAGGGGTGGACCCCTCTTGGAACCAGCTGGCACCGTCTCCACTGGACATTGGGAAAGCCTCTGGCAGCTGCTCACAGAAGTTGCCCCTGTAGCCCCCTGCTACCAAAACTTGGTCATGCAAACCCAATGTATTCACAGAAATGAAGTCTTGCACTGCTTTGGAACCCCTAATGAAAATGCCTCTTCAAAAGTCAAGTTTTAACATCACATTTCAGTTTTACTGCCTAGGGTTAAGTTGAATAGCACTTCATCTAGAGAGAAATATCATCAATTTAAAGTAGCATCTGTGGACCAAAGCATTTTTCATTGATTTGTGCACAAAATGGGACAGCAGGAAGCTTTTGTTGTCCTTAGGAGAACAAAAGGGAGTCCTATGCCAAGGCATCCAAGCAGGCCATGGCTGCTCGCATGGTCACAGCCTTATTGCAGGCCAATGTGCATCTCAATCTTTCTTCCAGAACTCAGGTTTAAGGCCTGCAGAACTGAACAGTTTTCCAACTTGATTACTTGTGCAGACTTCTATAAATACTAATTAATTAAACCATAGACTTTCATTGTAATGCCCTAAAACCTAATCCTTGATGAATTTAGGACACTTACTTGACAGATTTGTTACCACAAAAATAGGTTAAAAGAATTTCTCCTTTGGGCCTTACTTTAAGTGCAGTATTAAAGACTGTAATTACTTTTCTACTCTAAGGATTCAATGGCAGCAAAAAAGTGTTAAGTCTAACTAATGATCCTCATTAAAATTAAATGAAACTATGGTTTGAACCTTCATTCAGAACCATTCTCATGCTTTTGCCTGTGAGTGAGTGAAATAGAATATTTCCCATCACCTTTGCAGATGTTCTTCTTTGACAACTCTCACAAGACCTCTAGTTCTGAACACAGGACTAGAAAACCTTTTGAACTGGAGTAAAAGAAGAAAAAAGTAAATTAAAACCTCATACAGTTACATGACCAGATGTACAGGCCTCTACATATGATTGTGTGATACCCCATAATAATATTTAATTATTGAGTTGGAGGTGTACTGGCAACCAACTCAGTATGGGTGGAGTTCAGAAGTCATACAGTCACCATGGGGCTTGCTCATCTTTATGGGGAACTCCAGGATTTTGTGGAGATGGTAGTCACAGGGCTTATCTATATTCTGTGTTTATATTTGGTTGGTGGAGCCTGGACCAGTTTGCTCTTCTTCATCTGCTTGAACTAGACTGCTCCACTTGTTATGGATGCTTTCTACTTTGATAATCTGCTTTATGCCCATAATTTTTTTCCAGGGGGAAACTACCAGGCTGCATTTCATCTAGCCTTGGTTAGCATTTCCCCAGGAAACCCTAGATATGTGGCTCAGATGAAAACAAAGTCCCTGAACTTCTGTTCTCTCATTTAGGAGTTTTTTGGGCCCTAGATAAAGCCACCACATGTTCTTTTTTTGTAAAATATGAGTCTTGTTCCTCAACTAGAAATTGTAATACCAGAACTACTACTTTTCTCTAGGCATAGTTTCCCCAGTTTCTTTGCTTTCTTATGAATACAATCATAGTAGCAGCTTCTTATGATTTATACAATCAAAACATAAACTTCTAATGAAGGTTAAACAGTAAGTAGCAGTCTGGTTTGAAAATACTTATCTGAGGCTAGTTTTACCTGTCCAGGAACAGAGACATCTCACCCTTTAAACTATGCCTTGTGAGTTCAAAATCTCTAGTATTAAGTATTCAATTATATCAGAATTATTTTCAAGAATAAAATATTGGATCTATGTCATTATTTAGCATAAGTCAGTTTTCTTTATCATTCTTCAGTGCAGTTTAGGAACTCTTGATCCTCAAAATGTTGGTCATAATAGATTTTTCTTTAAAAACAACAAACTTCAGATATTTTGTTGTCACAGTCTCACCAAAAGTATACATACATGAGGAGAAAATCTGTTGAGAATAAGCATACTTAAATGTGGAATTCAAACTCCTAGTACTTACAAGAAGTTTTAATTTTGTCATTTTCACTGATATCCAGTGACATCAGACAGAAAGTGTTCAGTAATGATGACTATGCTTCAGTGTCTCATGTTTGTTTTCTTCAGAAAAAATAAAAAATATGTTGGTTTCTATTCTTATAACTGCATAGGAAAAAAACCATTCAGATATGATCTAAAACTAACTGTATCTTAAATTAATCCTAACCCATCAAAACACATGTTTTAGGTTTTGAGATCTCATTCTAAGAGTAGATTCTGTGATGTGTATTCCAAAATGCAACTTGCTACTTTACATGTTTGTGTGATGCATTTTCCAACAGAATAGGTTGTCCATGGTTGAAAACATTTGAAGTGTTTCAGTTAAAATATGAACTCTTTATTTTCCAGGTCTAGATTAGTCATTGTTAGCTGCAAATGTTGACAGCTACATGGATTTTCCTTTGCTTTGCAAAATCACTCTTTTCCCCATTGAAATCAAGGAGAGTTTTGCCTTTAACTTTGTCGTAAGCAGGATAAAGCACACTCATCTGGATGGCATTTCTATATTTGTCTGGAGGTAATATGGTAATAACAGGAGCTCTGTCAATTAATTTTAAAATATCAGGGAATATTCCAGGCCTCATTGAAAGGGAGACAATGGAACTGAGGGCATGCTCTGAAGCTGGTGTCTGTTTGAAAGACTAGTTTATTGCAATAGTTTGTCATTATTCGTAGATCAAAGGACAGGTTGATACAGGCATTAATACTCAACAGACTGCTAATGGTACCTACCTGCCTCACTGCCTGAGGAGGCTAAGCGACTAACACTTCAAAACACTTACAGTCTTAAAGAAATACAGATGGAGGTAAGAAACATGACAGAGTCTAGCAGCAGTGAATGAAATAGGACATTTTTAATGTTCTCTTTGCTGTGGAGTGGGGATCAGCCACCAAAGGTAGCCGGAAAGAACCATTAATGAAAAGAGCCTCCTTCCAGCCCTCCTTGGTTTTGTATGTTTATTGTCCCCACAACTTAATCTAGTGCCTATTTTATAGCTGGTACAGCAAGTGATGCTGTGTGCCCTGTCCTTTCCTGCCTACCAGTGTGGGGAAAGTGGTATTGACAAGTGAGAAAGGGGAGGTAGGCCTTTAGAATAAAAAGGGATGGGGAGGAGAAGAAGGCACATGATCACCTGGAATATGGCTATGGCATGGGCTGTGATGTGAGAGACATGGCAATAGGAACAGGGTCATTGCCAACAGCTTGGAATAGAGTGAGGTAGGAGGGAAAATGAGCACAGCTCTTTCAGGGCATGGCACTCACAGAGTCAACAAAAATTGTACAAGTCATGCTGATAAATGTCTTATGGTGTGTGTAGGGATCGCCTTGTGCTGCACAGGCGTGTCTGGTCAAAAAGTGTGGGTGGTGGGAATGCTACATGCATAGATCTGCATGAACCTTTCATTTGCAAAGATTTATACTTGGGTGTGAAGGGAGGTTAATATTAAAAGCTTCTCTTTTGATATCTGTGCTTAGATGCTTTCCATTGCCCTTTATTTGTGTGTATATTCTATACATAATAAGCTATGCCTGACACCAGTGTAATAGATTAGACAAGTCTTTTCTTCTTGTGTGTGGTAGCAATATACACTACAGACATCACACAAGGCTTGTTTTCTAGCGAAACAGTTGTCTTAGTGGAAGGTATAACACATTCTTCATGGTAGAGAATGGTAGTATTTTTATAACTCTCATGCAGCAAAGGAAATTAAGAGTGCTTTCTGCAAAAGAAGACTCCTCCAGTCACTGAATTTTGGGGAAGAGCTATGGGAAATGTGAGACTGCTTCTGAGCAATGACAGAAATCACTATACCTGACAGTTCTGGGAAACAGTGTACATTACTGCATATCTTTCTGCAACTCATATTTACTCTTCATCATCTCTCTTAAATTGTGCAGAATGTCTTCACAGCTTTTCCTGTAAACCTCTGCTACATTTACTGCAATTACATTTTTAAAAAGATCTATGGAGTGCATACACTATACTAACTTTTATTTTCTGTACTCTGACTTTCTCTGGATGTAATTTCTAGTTCGCAATTTTATAGTTTTCTAGAAAAATCAGACTATTTTTAGATATTCAGGTAGTAGTTTAGTATGGTAGGTTTTTTAAATTTCCCTTATGATTCTATTTTACATCCATTCATGTACTTAGAATTCACATGTTCTGCTACCCTCAGGAGTGCTTTGCCCACATACCTTTATATAATATAAAATTTTAAAGCATGAGAGGTCTGACTCCTTCCTACCTAACCTAACATACCTGACCTAGGATCCCAACAGTCACTGACTCCTTAAAAAGGGGTACAGTGAGGTGGAAATGAATTCTGTCTGGGAAAGCCTTACCTCGGTCTTGGTTGTTTTCATGAGGAGCCTGTCTCTTCCCTCTGAGTAATCAGGGAATCTTGCATCCTAAATTGGCTGGCTCAAGTACTCACAACTTCAGTTGAATGAATCTGAAGCTCTGTAGACACTGATCTTTTTCATGGACAAAGTACTTGAAGAACCAAAGCCACTGGTTATAATACATCAGGTAAGAGATGTCTGTTACTATGTGCTGTGCAGAACCTGAAACAGGGCATCCAGTATGGTCAGGGCTTCTCAGTAGGAGTATCAGTGGATCGCCTCACAGAAGAGCAGCAGTGTTTTTAGCCTGTAACAGAGAAGAGCATCCCCATTTTTAACGTCCTCCTTCCTGAAAGCCCCTTGAATTAAGTACCATTCCTGGGAGGCCAGCAGAGTCCCGCTTTGCAGTAGACCTCATATTCTTAAACAGACCAGTGTGGGGGACGCAGGCTTTTTGAGACAACCGTCTTCTTGGAGTGATGCATCTTTACATTAAAAGGTGAATTAAACCATTACTAATGCCTGGTACTAATTTGGTTTTCTTCCTGTCATGATTGTTGTCCATAAATATTGTCCTGGGGTTTGGAATGATGAAGAATGGAGGTTTCTAGTCTTTGACACCACAGTCACAAGGATTTGTGTGTCTGTGTATCTGGCATAGTCCACACTGCCCTTTGTCGACATGAGGGTTCTTGGTAAGAGAGCATGTGATGTGCTATCTACAAATGCTCCATCTTGCAACAATTGAGAGGTAGTCACTGTCCTTCCTCTGTCTGCTACTGCTGCAGACTTCTCTACCTGCTTCTGGTGTTTAAAACCAACCAAGCAAAAAATATAAATTTCCTATTATGTGCATGATAAAGCATGAAAAAAAGTGAGCATTGTGGACTTTGGGGTATTTGACAGTAGCATGTCAAATGAGCAGATCCTAAGCTTATTTCTTTAGTTTTGTCGTGTGGAAAGAACAGAGTGAAGCTGTGTAATGTTATCTTAATTAAAGATATTTTCAAGATATTATCATGTTGACCCTTTTCTACTTTCCTTACAATTATCTTTTTGAGATTTTTTATTCAGGCCATATTGCATTTTTACCTGTTCTTGTGTACCTGAATATGTCCTTTAAAAATGTTGGCAGTGTTTTCAGATCTTTTTTCTGTAACGGGTCAGTCTGATAGCTGTTTCTTATCCGCTGATGTGACAAACTGCTGAGATGACTGTTTTTGCTGCTACCAATTTACAGAAAATAAGAAATTAATTTTGTATTTAGTTGCATTCCATTGCAGAAACTTCCTAGTGCTTTATATAGTGACCTGTGAGTAGATTAGCACTGACTCAGTGCAAATACCTTGAATGTAAGATCGTTAATTGCTCTTAGTTAGACATAAAGTGGAGAAATTTGGCATCAGCTCATGTAAAACTGGTAAAATGTCTTTTTTGTTGTTGTTTTTCAGAATATTTGGTTTATATACTTACAGGAGTACAAATTTTAATGTGATTTGTCTGTCTTTTAGCATGCTATCTTGGATTCATCAATTAGTCTTTGGTAGTACTTTCACAAAGAGAAGAAAAAAACCGTTATTAATTTTCTTCCTTTTTCTGAACCCTAAGAATTTCCCTCCAATCATTGTCCCATATTCCAGCTTCTATCTTCTTGTCTCCAGGAGATTATTTAAGTGCTCTCAGAAAATATGGACTGCTTTTAATTGTGCTTTTGCTCTGTAGATGGTAAGAGTACCCTCATTACCATGCTGCCACTTTTTTCTACTTTATGACTAATAGGCCTGCATCAGGAATCAGTCCCACCCACCAGAACCAAACCTTGCTAGGATGACCTTGAGGTCAGCTCTTTCTTTTTGATTCCAATTTGTGCACTGATTTGCACATCACTGAAGCAAAGTTAAATGTAAGAGGATATATTAATGTAGCACTACAGCTGGACTGGAAATTCACAAAGGTCAGAAAACATCCATTTGCTCTGCTCCTGATGTGTAATGTCTTTGATTTCTGATTAGTGGTCATTATAGGCATGCATATATATATATATGTATGTATGTATATGTATATGTATTGTGCCATAGATGTGTAATAATGAGACAAATGCTCATAAAGTTCTCTAGTATTTCTGTGGCATGCACTCCTCTGAAATGTTTTCAGCTTTCCCAAGAGCAGCAGTTTCATCTATATACTCTCTAAAATCTTGCAGGGAAAAGGATGTCAGTAGACCATGTAAGCCCGCAACTGCCTTGGACTATTAAACGATTCCTTTGGAGAGCTAAGAAGCCATTCCTGTGCCTCTAAAATAAATGGACTGATGCTACAAAGTTCTCTGTGCTCTCTAAATCCTTTAGCTTCAGGGCATTCTCCAATCCCTTGGAGGCTTCATGACTTTTGTGTTGGGTTTTATCTTTGCAGCAAATCAGATACTGGGTGATATGGAGAAGACTTAGCATAGCATTTTTCACTCTAAGACTTTGTTTACTGGATTTGGCTGTAGTATAAGCTATGCTTTAAAAATCCATTTTTTTCTAAGCATTTTATTAACAATTCTTCCAAAATTCAAATGTCCAAAGGGCTTTTTCTCATAGGATGATAAATAAATAGCTGAGATAGGTGGCAGTAAGTTGATGGGAGGTGGTTATGATAGCTGAAGCTATAGCCTTGATTAGAGCTTACTTTTGAACTGTGTTCCTTCTTACCTCTGCATTGCCTTGCATTTTGTATAGTCAATTGTACTGTGCCTGCAGTGATGGAAAATGCAAATGCATTAACCCTGGTTAAATTTGCGGTGCAGGTACCATGTGCTGTGTTGAGGACTGTCCCCAGGCAGAAAGAAGGAAATCAGAGTATTTCATTTACCTTTTCCTTCCTCAGAGTTTGACAGAGGAATAGTGTAGTTTTGTCACGGTTTGAGACAGGTGTCTGGCAAGAAAGGCAGTAGCCTACCTTGGGATGAAAAAATGTAAACCTCCTTCCCTCCGAATTATTAGTATTCTGAAATTGAGGGGCTCTCAGGCAAAGATAGGGGAATAGGAACAACAGTTCTTTACTAGTATGTATATGAGGCAAAACAAGACAACAACTATAATGGTAACAACAAAACAGAACCAGAAACCCACTATCAGCCTTCTCTCAGCTCTCACCCTTGGTGCAGTGACGGTCACAGCTGGCAGGGGCGCTGATGGCTCCTGGTGGGCAGAGCAGGTGTGATGATTCCCCCTCGACTGCAGGGGGCGCTCTGGCGTGAGCTCAGGGAGCACAAGCCAATGGTGGCTCGACCCGCAGCAATCCTGGGGTGATGGATGAGATGTGCTGGAAGCTCCGCAGTTGTCTGGAAACCCGGGACGCCTCAGGAGGCAGGTGAGGGTGCGGGGGCTAGTTCAGTGGGAACTTGGAGCAGTGCCAAAGAAGTGGCAGGGGCCGAGGTGGTGGTGGCGCCGGCACGGGCCAGTTGGAGCTGGGAGAGGTGAGCTCAGGGTCTCGGGATCCCCAAGTGAAAAGAGTTCCTCTCTCAGTGAGGTATTAATAGGGCACCAACCTCAGCGACCACAACAGGAGAAACAGGCTGGACTGGACCGTGATGGTATCAGTGAGTTGCCTTCCCCTAGTGGCAGCTACATGCGTCCTCCTCCAAAACTGAGAGAAAGAGGGACCTGCAGCTGCCCCTGTCCCGGCTCTTACCAGCCCCAATTCTTGCGGTATCTCGGCCCCTTCCCGAGAAAACCTCAGACAGAGGAGTGCGACCCAGATGTCCTCTGGGCTTGGCCAGTTCTGTTGTTCTCCTTAAGTATCCTGTATTAGCATTTCTTAAGAGTCTTTATGGGGGAAAATTCTCTAACAAAAAGAGACCAAAGCCCGGGACAAGTTTCCCTGAACCCACCTGAGCGGTGGCAGCTAAAGGGTGCTCAAGGCTATGGATGGGGAGAGCAGATGGGGAAAAGATGCTTCATAGCAGGCCTGTGGTGGAGGTGAAGATGAGAAGGTTCCTAGGAACAGCAAGAAGCAGATCCTGCGATAAGTATTCAGGGCTATGGAAAGTGAGAGAGTTTGCTCTGAGGAAGGACTTCACATTGCTGAGTTGAGAGTAAGGCTGGAGGGGAAAGCCCTGCCCTGTAAGGAGCAGCAGCAAGATTCATTATCATACTCTTCTTTTTTCACCCAGTTCTTTAACTCTTCCAGGCAAGAGAGGTGAGTTTCCTGTCCTTCAGAACTTACCTGATTCTAATTTAAGCTCTAATAAAACAGTTTTACATGCTGAAAGCCCTTTCAGCAAGCTCACCTTCAAGTTAAAGGTCTTTCTCAAAGCTCTGGCTTGCGGATTCCCATCACATCACCTTTTGATGACTGTAGGCACTGTTTTTTTCCTACTTGTCTTTCTGGCCCAGGCTCAGGATTTTGCCCTGGGTATTCATACCTGGGCTATGACTAGGTTTTCTAAATCTTCTTAGGTTTTCTCTCTTCCAGCCAACCAGACCTTTCATGTAGGCTGTTATCACCTTACTTATTGTTCTTGTTCTTGTTAGTACAGTATCCTTGTTGGCACACATGATCTTAACTTCTTGAAAGCTGGTCCGAACAGTTCTGCAGATATAATTCATCATTTTCACCAGACTGCCCTAATTTTTTACTTTTAAATCAGTCTTATCTCCTTCATGTCTTTAAAAAATACATAAGCCTTGCAAATGACAGCTAAAAGCTTAGCAGGAGAACCTTAATTTCTGGTGGACCAACTATCTGACTTGCCTATGATATCAGACTTGACTACTGCCATATTAAATTTTCAGATGGATAAATGTGCTGTGTCTCAAGCTTCCCCTCACAGAAAGCTATCTCATTGTCTTTCTCAGTACTTACTCAGTACTTGAAATTTGGGTTGCAATGATGCTTGCAGACATCTGAGTGACAACTCTGAGCCTGCTGTCATGGTGGTAAATATTGTCACCCTGTTCTCTTCAATTTCCTAATCTTCCAGGGCTCCAGTGATGGGTTGTGTTTCAATTATATTCTGTCTTTGGTATGAGCAGTGAAAGTCCATTGTACCACCATCCTGACCTGCACAGATCCAGCAATCGGAGGTAAATGGTATCAGTCCAAGTTTCTGGAAGACAGCTCTTAATTGTCTGAACAGAGCTGGATCATTGCAGATGGTTAGCTGAGATATATTTCTTTTTGCTAAAGTATCATAGACTTTTCTAGCATGATTTAAAATAATTCCAAATGAAAAAAAAAAAAAGAAAAAAAAGAAAAATAAAAAAGAAAAATCCCTAACATTAAACTCTACAGACTTCCAGGGGATGCTTCCATGGCAGCTCTAAATCCTGTGGTGAAATTCAGCTAGCAATAATGGTGTGAAGCCTCTCAGACAGAGGGTTCTTGTCTCAAAGAGGAGGAAAAGTATCATTGATGGTACATTTTTTTCAGGTGCTGAAGGAAAAGGTACTGGTGACAACAGCATTCTGCTTTCGAATACCAAACAGCAATCGGGAAAGGAAAGAGGTGTGAGTGAGAAAGGGAGAGAATGTGGAAAGAAACTGTGAAATTTTTTTCTTGGTATTTACTGATTACAGGTTTTCTATGTGTATATTTTTGAAATCCGTTTTCTTTACCTTTAGAATCAGATCTCATCTGTCATTTCCTTTAGGCTGCACCTTCCTACTTTCCCTGTTAGTGATTGCAGTTGGATGTATATGGGAGGAAAAAAAATCTTCAATTAACTTTTCTGCTGTTTGTTTGCATTAGAAGGACTAAGTGAGATAAATAAGAGAGAAGGTGCTGCTCCCAGATAATCCTCCAAATATCTGACTTTGGGTAGGACTTTCATGTAGTTAGGTAGATCTTTAGATATGAAGATTTCCAGAGCTCTTTGAAAATCAGTGGTGAGGAGAGTGAGTGGGAAAGTGAAGCCTAGGGGTCATTTTGTGCAGAGAGTCCCTGGGTGGAAACTCCCCTGGAAGGACTGACAGTAGAAGCAGCTGTAGAATGACTGTTTGGAGGCAGGAAGGAAGATATGTTTGTTGATAACCAACATTTGGCCTTTCTTTGTTCTTACTTTATAATTTACACTTTACATTAGAAATGAATGATTAGTGCAGTGTGTGTAGTGTACACACCTCTGCGAGAGGATTGAGTAAGTATTAATCTCACACACCTAAAAAAGATATGATCTTTTTAATATATTATCTATTCATGATGGATCAGATTGCTTTCACAAGACAAGAAGAGGATATCTTTTCAGTTTTTTAAGCTGCCTCACCATGACTGGGACTCTGTCACCAGGGCTGATGGGAGCTTTAGATAGTTACATGGAAAACTTGAAAAGCTGGGAATAAAATGTTGAATAACTATTTTAACTAACTTTTTTTCTACTTACTCATAGAGTCATGCATTATTGTGATGCCATTATTTAATCCAGATAATTATGTGTGACTATTTCATTCATTTGGGTTTTTTTCAGTTTGGGGATTTTCTGGAAATACAAGAGACTTGGATTTGTGGAGAATTTGGCCTTCTGGGCTGCTTTAAAATTATGCCATTTGTTCCATTGGCATCAATATACAGGAAAACAGGAATGTACAGAATTAAAACATAGTGATAAATATCCTTTGTCAATAAAACTGCTTAAAGTCATGCTGAAGCTGAAAAAAAAAAGCAAGTCTAATTTAATTTTAAGATATGCAGTTAATTAATACTCTAAAACCATTAACATTCAAAAATGAAAGTATCTGCAAAACCACAACTCCCTGGAGTACAGAAATAAAATGGTTCCCTTTGAACTGAAGTAACTTTTAGGTAGTGCTGTGAGCGAAGGAACCCATGTTAATGATACAGAATAATCCAGAAGAGTGAAATTAAAGTTAATTACATTGATACCTTACAATTATAAAACCAATTCTGGTTATGTCAGATACTATTGTGACAGCCAGTGCCTTCTTTGCTAAGTGAACAGAAACTACCAACAATTTTAAATTATTGATTAGAGTGTGATAGTTTGTGTGTTTGCTTGCGCGTCCAAGATTAGAAAATGTTCACACAATGTTTCTTGATAAAAAAAAGATGAATTTTCTATTTACATGGTATTTTGGTCTTTATACTGTGAAGTGAACTCTCTTGCCAAACAGTGAATAAATGTAAGAAAAGAAGCAGCAAAAAAAAAGACATGATGAAATGCAGA
>VZRX01017336.1:56874-94199 GCA_013398075.1 Notiomystis cincta | reverse complement strand
GCTGGGAAGTGCTTCCCTCGCCCTGCCCTGCAAATAAAATCAACTCATTTGGCTTTTACGTGGAGAGCGGTTTTTACTGCCTCTCAGCTCAGGCGCGGTGCGGAGCAAGCCCGAGTCAGACAATACAAATGACACGTCCTAAACGGCATTTTTAAAGGCTCAAAGCAAGCTTGTAAAGATTTTATTTGTATACGAGGCTGTAATGAATAAAGGAGCTGGCACTGCCGCCTCCGCCACCCTCCAGGAGCCCTGTCTGCCGTCCTGAAGGGAACACGCCAGGGGGCAGCGGCCCTGACGCCGGACCCTCGGTGCCTGGGCAGCCGGGGCTCGGGGCTCGGGGGTCGGGGTTCCGGGCGTGGNTACAGGGCATGGGGCACGGGAAACAGGGCATGGGGCACGGGAAACAGGGCATGGGGCTCGGGGCTCGGGGTTCAGGGTGTGGGGCACAGGGAACAGGGCACAGGAATTGGGGTGTGGGGCTCACGGCACAGGGCTTGGGGTTCAGGACACAGGGCTTGGGGCACAGGGTTCAGGGAACAGGACACAGGGCACAGGGTGTGAGGTTCAGGGCTCAGAGCTCAGGGCACAGGGCTCAGGATGTGGGGCTCAGGGCACAGGGCTTGGGGCTCAGGGCACAAAGCTCAGGGCACAAGGCACAAAGTGTGGTGCTCAGGGCACAGGGCACAAGGCTCAGATCACAGGGCTCAGGGCTCACAGCTCAGGGTGTGGGGCTCAGGGCACAGGGCTCAGAGCTCAGGATATGGGGCTCAGGGCTCAGGGCACAGGCAGACATGTCTCTATGGGGTCCTTCCTCCCCCGGCTCGGGGAGCAGGGCTCCTCTCCCCATCACACTGCAGGTGACAAGTTCCCCTGTTTTCAGGCTTGCTGCCTCGGGAAGTACCTTAACAGAATACTATTTTGCATTTAACAATATTCCTTGAGAAAAAAGCAGGGCACAGGGATGGAGAGAGGCCAGGGAGGGCTGTCCTGGAGCTCTTGTGCAGGACGAGCTGCAGCAGCTGCTCACCGACCTGCTCTGAGCTGGCTGCCCCTGTCCTGCCACACCCGGCTCCCCGGGCAGCTCCTGCCCCCCCCGGCCTCCCCAGCACAAAATCCAGTGCTGCCCTTTCCCAGACGTCCTTCCCAGGCTGCACAGGGTGATTTCACCAGCTAATCCCGGGCAACTGCTGAACCATTGTCTGCCCAGCGCTGAGCTAGGATATTATGGCTGGGAAAACTTCCTTCCGATCTGCAAGCTGTGTGAACAGAACTTGTTTAAAATAGCTGCTTTGACAAACAAACAGAGCCAGCTCCATTTTCATCAGCATCTCCCCTCCTCAAACATCAACATTTGCGTTTGGGTAACAGGAGATGGCCTTTGGAGCAACCACAGCCGAGGCCCTGCGGATCCTCGCCAGCACTGCTGGCACAGGGCACGAGTGAGGAAGATGCTGCACGGCCAATTTGGGCAGTGACACAATCCCTGATGTCCCAGCAAGGCCCTGCCAGCAGCCTGGATCGTGGCCCCACAGGGTGCCTGAGTGGTGAGAGGCACCTCAGGCACCTCGGGAAGGGGCTGGTGTTCCTGGGTGCATTCCCTGGGATGGAAAGGAGCTCTGCTGTCAGAAAGCCCGTGAAGCACAAAGCATCCCAAGGACAGGCTTTGAAGCCCACGTTGTTTTCATTTGGATGTCATTATTTAAAAAGTCATTTGTGTGTTTTCTGGTAAAAAAATTGTTTGCTGTGATGTTTCCTCTGGTCCTCCCACTCTGAGAAGAACCTGATGGGAGCACACAGGGGGGCTGACCATGGGGATGGGATAATGGGATGGGATGGGGTGGGATAATGGGATGGGATGGGATGGGATAATGGGATGAGATGGGATGGAGGTAGTTGTCTCATCAAAAACCTCTGCAAGTGACCAGGGTGGAGGTGGGGACAATGTCCTGGGCACCAGGATCTTGTCAGACCTAGCTGATGCTGGGTGCCCATCCTGCCATCTCCCAGAGTTGGGGCTGAAGCTGGAAAAAGCCAGGAACTCTCTCTGGGTTTCCAGCATGGAAACCAGCCTTGCTGCAGGGAGCACAGAGGCAAAAGGAAGAATTCTGTGGAAGAAGGAGAAGGCTGAGTGGCTGGATAGGTCTGCAGCCCCTGCTCAGGGGGCTGTGGGGCCAGGCCACCCACCTGGCAGCACAGCTGGCACAGCTGGCACAGCTGCCCCTGCAGGCAGAGCCACGCTGCAGAGCTGTGTGCCACAGTGCTGCAGAGAGCCAGGCTGTGCCTAGGGGTGTTTGGTACAGACAAACAGGCTTGTCCAAAAGTGAAGCAGCATGGCATTGGGACAGGCAGGAACCCAGGAGTGCTGCCGCTGCCTCTCCAAGCCAGACCTTGAGAGGAAAGGGTGTCCTGTGCTTTGGAAATCACTTTCACTGACTTTTAAACCCAGAGGATCCCTGCTTAGCTGGAAACTACCCTTCCAAGAGAGACAATTAATTATGTCCCAAAGACAGTGCGAGAAGCAGCGAGGAGGCCAGCTGGAAGCAGCCTGAGTCCTCTGGCACCCAGGGCCAAGTTCCATTTCTCATGACATCAGTGGGTGCTTTGACTGTGATGCCAAAGTAACCAAGGTCTGTCCCGGGTGCAGACAGCTGCCTTCACAGAGAGGAGAAAATCCAGGCCTCAGGATGGTGCTCCCAGTGCAAATGGTTCCCTCCCTGCTCCTTGTTTGTAGGGATTTTTTGGAGGGTGTTGCCCTAAGCCACAGTGCAGGCGGGGCTGTCCCCAGGCTGTCATGGGGAGAGCGGGACCCACCACTCCCATCTCCCAGAAAGCCCCAGAGGAGAGGAGCTGGTTTGGGACTGGGCATCCCCCTGCCTCTTCTGCTGCTGGCCACAGGTGGCAGCCCCGAGGGGCTGGGGAAAACAAGAGAAACTGCCTTGGGGAGTGGTGGGTGACTTGTGCAAAGTCCCTTTGCCCTTGGGACAGGGTGAGCGTGGCCATGGGAGACGCTTTCAGCCCTGGGGACTGGGCATGGACTGGCAGAGAACTGTCCCCAGGGCCTCTCACCCACCAAGATCAGTGACAGGGCAGGGCCCTCACTGAGGGACATCGTTTGACTGCAGTAAAGCCCCTGGGGACAGCTCCTGCTGGGGTCAGTGTCCCACTGTGTGCAGCCCGTGCCATGTGCAGCAGCCCAGGATGGAGGTGTGCAGCCCTCTCCTTCCACACTGGACAGCAGCACCATCCCTGCAGGCACTGTGGAGGAGGGTAAGTGACACAGCAGGGTGAAGAGAGGCCTGGGGACAGCCTGGGGGACACCACCATCCTCAGCTGCAGTTGTGTGGCCTGCTCAGCCTGGCTATCTCAGCCCCCTGCACCCCTCTCCACTGCAGCACCAGCCCTTCCAGCCCAGTTTGCCCCGTGGTATGGGGCCATTCCTCCTGGGACTGGCCAGGGCACAAGGGGTCAGTGGCACAGGTTCAGCACAGCTCCTCTGAGTCCCTCCCAGGCTCCAGCACAGCCTCGCCACGAGCCGGGGAGGCCTCGCACCGTGCGCTGCTTCCCCTGCCAGCAGCGCTCAGGTTACACTTGACATAGTGAAGTGGCAGCAAAATGAATTTAATTTATTTACTTTTCAAATGCAATGGTGGAAAACAAAACACGTTGCAAAAGTTGTTTGTTTCGTACCAGCTCCGCACAGACCCGCTGCAGGAGGAGTGGCTCCTGGCAGCTCAGCTCGCCGGAGAGCGGCGATGGCCGGGCTGACACGCCGTGCCCAGGAGCAGACGGCTGCTGCAGACACCCGCCCTCCCTGGGGACTGCGGCCGGCCTTGGAGCAGCACAGGGTCCCCGTGGCTCCCGGGGCCGCCGGGCTGCAGGGCCGGTGCCGGGCAGAGCCCGAGGGATGATAAAGCGGAGGTGCTCAGTGGCCAGCAGGCTGCTGCCCACCAGCCAGCGGTGCCCTCCAGCTGTTCCACCCCACGGCTGCCGCCTCCACGCCAGGCGTGGGGCAGGGAGGACGGGGGAGCGCTCCTGTCCGGTACCTCTGGGGACGAGGGGCACCCACCGATGCAGCGGACCCCTCCCCAGGAGGGACAGGGCGGGTGGGCGCGGTGGGAGCCGCTGGCGGGGCTCTCCCGCCCCACCAGCAGCGGGGGCGGCCGCTCTGGGCAGCGGCGGGGCCGGGGCTGGAGTGTCCGGAGCGCCGGCCCCGTGATGCGCCCCGAGGCACCACCCCCCTCGGTCCGAACTTTCCCATGGCACCGTCAGCGCTCAGAATTTATGAGGGACCACCAAGCCTGGGCATTGTCAAGCACCTAATTGAAAACACTGTAAAGGCAACACGGCAGCATGGCCCGAGAGCCGATGCTGATGGCCACCCAGGTGCCTCGTGGCACCGGGGCCCCAGCACGGCACGGCTGCCATGCCAGGCTTGGTGGGCACTGCTTGGCTCCGGGGCCATCCCGGTCAGGCATCTGTGGAAAGGGGAGAGGCCCCAGGGAAACCTCCCACAGATGTGCTGCCTCCCACACAGGAGGGTGCTCTTTCCCAGAACTTTGGTTAGGAGATACTCATGAGTTAATTAATGCTTGAGTTTTTAAGCAGAGACATATTTATGAGCCCTGTAAGAGGCTGGGGCCCAGAGAGACATTTCTTTATTCTTTCTCCAGCTCAGCTGAAGGAAACCATAAGGGGAAAGAGCGACTGAGCCACGAAGGCATGGAAGATGGACTTCAGGCTGGTGATGGGGAAACAAACCCCAACTTGCCAGGGTGGGAACAGTGGCCAAGTGACTGCTCCCTTCCCTCTCCTTTATCTCCTCATCCTTTGTCCACTCTTGGTCAGTGGATGCTGGGGTATCTCCAGTTTGAAGTGCAGATAAGAACCCTACGTGGGGTTTGAGCGCCCACCATGAACCTCCCCAGCTCCTTCAGCTGGAAGGAAGATGTCATGGTCTCATTTGTCCCCTTCCCTGATGCCTGTGGGGAGCTCTGGCCCCAGAACTCCAGCTCCCTGTGCCAAGGGGATCTGACAGGCTTTTTTGTCAGGAGGTGTGGGACATGGCTGTAAGCAAGTGGAAGTTGCCCCTGGTGCCAGAAGCCCAGGGAGCAGAGTGCAGCAGTGCTGAGAACATCAGCCAGGCACCAATGTAAAACCAAGAGGGCAGGACACATCCACTGTGCTGTTGTTGGGCTCTGCTGCATCCCAAGCAGCCGAGAAAATGTGTGCTGGGGACAACCAGATGCCTTCCTGGGCAGGGCACATTTTTCCAGGCTAAAAGCTTGGAAGGGAGGCTATTGTGCTTTAGCTCTTTTCTCAGAGTGAGCTGCTTATGGCATTCCCTGTCTCTGCAATCAGCAGTTTATCTATCCACCTCAGATGATGCTTCCTCAGCTTTACTGTGCATCTTGGCCAATTGCAGTGGAGAAATGTGGCCACCACATGTTGGCAGCAATTGAATCCTGGGCACATTTTTTCTCTGCACAGCCTTTAAGCTGTGGGAACCATTTCAAAGGAAACCATTCCCCCTATAACATGCTTGTGATCTGAAGATGTCTATTTAGATGGCAGCCCGGCATTAATTTAGCAATTCACTACAGAGTTTGGCGTGATGTTTAAAGCACTAAAATAAATTGTGGTGAAGTCGTTTCCCTCAAACCAGATTGTGTGGTTTACATTATTTGTCAACCTTAAGTACAACTGGCATGTTTGTATCACTCATGCAAAGCCCCATTGTGCCTCTCTAGAAGGGGGAAGAATCCGCACAGAAATGCATCCAAGTTCCTGCCCCGGCAGTTTCATGTCCCTGGGAGATCTGCCCCGGAGGCACGCAGCCCAACCGGCTGGAAGAGAGCCTGGGCTTTCCTCAGGATGATGGGTGTTAAGTGCAGGCTCATATAGGTTATATTACAAAGGGCCGATTTAATCAGAGGCAGATTTGCGCTCTCCGCCTGCAGTGCCTGAGCTCCACCGCGCCGCGATGGTTTCCACGCACACACGCGAGCGCGCACACCCCGCTGCCGGGAGATCGGGGCCCTGGGGTGACCTGGGCGCTGCTCGCCCACCGAGGAGGGTGGCACCGGTGCCAGCCTGCCCTGCTGCCCCAGCGCTCCGGGCCGCTGTGCCCAGGCACGGGCGTGGCAGGGAGCAGGAGGGAGGGAAGGAACAGGTGAGGGAAGGCTCCCCCGGCGGGGATCTGGGTCTGCCTCCTGGCAGCTCCTGTCTCTCCCAGGGGCCGGTTTGGTGATACCCCGGGCCGAGGGGAGCCGGCACGGGCTGCAGCCTGCCCGCCTCACGCAGGGGACACCTGGAGAGGTGTTCGCCTCTGTCCAGGCTGAGCGCCAGGCAGCGCTGCGGGTCCCGTGTGGCGCCGGCCGTGCCCGGCTGTCCCCGCTGCCCTGGGCTGCCGGTGATGCGCGTTCCGCGGGGACGGGCGCGGGGTCAGGCGGGGACAGGCGGCGGCACTTTCGCCAGCGCCGCCGGGAGCAGGTTGGCGGGGCGTGCTGTGGTGTTGCGCCTGCCTCTGGGCGAGCAGGCGGGATCTCGTCTGTGATCTCAGTGCTTTATCCCTTCCTTCCCTTGCCTGAGCCGCCGCAGCCAGAGAAATCCCCGGATGGCTGTCACAGCTCTCGGCGCACAAGCTGGCTGGCAGCGCCGAGGGTGTTTCATTCCTCCACCTCCCGGCGGCTCCCTGATGCCAGAAGAACCGTCCTGCGGGAAGCGGCCGAGGCTCTGCACTGACACAATTGCACTCGCACATCTCTCCCAGCCCCCGGCAGCTGTCGCAGGCTCCCAGCTGAGGGTTCTCCCTTCCCCACTGAGCCCGGGGCGCCGGGACAGGTCTGCTCTGCAGGATACAGGCTCCGTCCCCTCCTCCTGGATGGTGTCATCACAAACCTTTGGGATCACCCTCGTTCCCTTCTTCCCGCTCGCCACCCCAAACCCCTCTAAGCCCCCCTGCCTCCACCTGCACCCTCCTCTGCAGTCTCCGGGCCCTGCTTGGAGCAGGTTCCCCACCGTGCCCCCAGAGCAGCTCGGTAGGCGTGTGCCCTCCTCGTTCTTCTCGCAGCAGCTCCTCAGCTGCATTTCTTCTGAATTGTAAGAGACACCCAATTTTCTGGAAATTAAATCGAGACAGCAAAAAGCTCTGTTGCTCCCCAGAGCCGCCTGTGCTCTGGCCATGGACATGTTTGTGCTTTCACTGGGTAGAAACTCCTTCTCTGGAATGGGAATTCCAAGGGGCGAGCAGAAGCCGAGCCAGGCTGGGCAGAGAGGGGGCAGCACGGGCTGCAGCCCGCGGTCGCAGATGCCCGTCCCCTCTCGCCCCAGGTGCCCGGGCAGCGCCTGCTCTCGGCAGCGCCTGTCGATGAGACACTGCCCAGAAGGGCTGCACAAAAGCTCCCAGCCACGGCATTAAGTAATTGTCACATTTTTCTTCTGTAAGGATTAACGTTCCTGCTAACCTTGCAAACCTTCATTGAGCCATTGTCACCCCCCGAAAGGCGGCACAATCGCCAAGGGATTAGGGTGTCTGCGGAGCAGCCTGTCCCCGCTATTGTGCGCTCCCGGGGGGGGGAGGAAATCCTGCGACATCAGCCGATGAGTCCCTGCGGCGGGGACGCCAAATTCACCGCCGGCCGGGCACACGGCAGCCCCGGGGACCCTGGGGCCGTGGCACCTGGGAGCTGTCCCTGCGGCGGGTGGGTGGCCGGAACCTGGCTGCTCTCCCCCTGCCCCGGCGGTCCCCAGCGCCGTCCCCTCCGGGCAGCAGGTCTTCCCGCTCAGCCCTGCCAGTGACCGGGCTCTCGGGTGTTGAGGAAATCCCATAAAAATTTAACAGGAAACACAGAGCCATAAAGGGAAGTTCCTGGCATTTTTGTCAGCTGTCGGCAGTGCCCGCTGTGTGTGCTGTGCTCAGGCACCTGGCAGCCACAGCAGGACTGCGGCCAGGCCAAGCTGCATTAGCAGCTCGTTCCCAAGGCCCTCCCTCTGGAGCAGGAGCAGACGAGCATGGCAGCAGCACAGACCAAGTTCTTGGGAACAGGACTCCAGATTCTGCAAAGCTCAGGCTTGCAGATGGGCAGGACAGGCAGAAGCTGTGTTGCAAGGATGCAAGAGGGAAAAGGAATGCTAAAGCAAACCCAAGATTTATGCACGCAGGTCCCAGGAGGGTCCTACAGAGCTTATAAATGACAATACACATTGTCGTTCCAGCCCCCATGCTCAGTAGCAAACGAAAAGGAGTGGGAAGTGTCTCCAGTGCTGGGGCCATTGCACAACAACAGAGAATGGAAAACAACCTCATCTGCTTCTCCCCAGCATCTGGGCCCTGCATCAGCATCCCTACACCCACAGCACTTTCCCAAGAGACAGAGCCATCCCTTCTGGAGAGGATGGGGACAGGAGAGTCCCGAGCGTGGTGCTCAGGGAGCAGAGCCCAGCACCCTCCTGTTGTGCCCAGTTTGGACTGCTCAGCCAGAAAAACCAAGCTCCAGCCCTCTGCTCCATGCAAATAAGGACTCTTCCAAGCAAGTCTCCACCATGGATGTCTCTGAGTCCTGCAGGTGTTCATTCCTGGAAAAGAGTTGATGGTTTATGGGAAGGCTGGACTGGGGCACTGAGAGGATCTGCCATGGCAGATGTGGCATCTGGATGCCTCTGCCCAGCAGGATCTGGACTTGCCAGCCCTTTGGCAGGGCACTCAGTGTTTGGAAGCCAGGATTGTTACTGCTGTGCAGTGGGATTTCATGGCAGTTTTTCATAAGCCTTGCACGTGTTCGATAGTACAAATAGGAACTGAATCTCCCCACAAGTGACAGCAGCCTGGCTGCCTGGGGCCCGCTGGGGCTTCAGAGGAGAGACCTCCATTCACATTCAGAAACTCTCTGTATTCAATGGGCACATGGGACAATTCAGCTGCTCTTCTCTGGCGTCACGGCAGGGGAAGGGCTTCTCACTCTGCCTTGAGGATGTGCAGGTGATCCTGCATGGACAAAGAGCACTCCTGAAACCAGACAGCAACCTGCAGCTCCTCTGCTAAATCCTGCAGCAGGAGCTTTCCCTAGGCACCTCTGCTGGAGGAAATAAATGGGTTTTGCATTTTGATCTCTTTTGCTTCACCTGGAGTAGCTTTGAGAAACGAGTCCTGTGGTCAGGCCGGCTCTTCTTGGTCTCCTCTCCTGAGGCTGAAATGAGCCCCCATGGACAAGGAAGGACTGTTGAGGGCACCCAGAGTCTCCCTGTGCCTCTGTGGGGCTTCTTCTCATTGAATCCTCCTCAGACCACACCTTCTGTTCCACCAGGGTGTCCATTTCCAAAAAGCAGGTGGTGACTGTGGTGACCAGGATCCATCCTGAGACACCTGGAGGGAGGCTGATCTTCTGAAGGCAGCAGCAGATGGGCTTAGTGCCTGTCGAAAACTGTATATAATGTCCTTAAAATGCAAGCAGCTGCAGAATTCTTGCCCTTCCAAAGGTAGGAGGTGGTGATGCCTCCCCTTGGCTGGCCTGGCTTGTCCAGCACGGGGCAACGGCAGCGGTGAAACGGGGAAAGTTTCACTGAATTAAATTTTCACCAGAAAAGGTCGTGAGGTCTGGGATGGGTGTCCCACCCCGGGAGCAGAAGTCAGCTGATGCCAGCACAGCCACCACCACGGCGGTCCAAGCCACCACAGACCCTGCTTCACTGGCTCAGCGTGACCCATGGCTATTGGCTATTCCGGAGATGGTTTCCATGAGGACTTTTTTTTTTTGGTAAAAATGTTGAACAATTCTGGTTTCGTCCCCATGTGGAGCGGGAAAAATTTTGAAATCTTGAACATTTTTGAGGGCTTAAAAACAATTTCCCACCCAGTTATAGCCACCAGTCTCATCAGGATGTGTTTGAAAACCCTCCAGCAGGAGCTGAGCAGAGCTGGTCTCAGCTGGATACCACTCTCAACGAGAAATGCCGTGGCAAAGGGTCATGTTTCTTCAGAAAAAAAGTATCTTCAATAGCTCAGGAAGTTATTAGTGTCTGCTAACAATAAGAGCTTTGGATTGATTCAATAGATGCTCATTTTAATTGTAAAATGCCAGTAATGAGAAATGTGCCATCCAATGACTCATTTTTCCCTTGTAAAAATTATTGGACATTTTTATTAGTTTTACAAATGACAGGACCTCGTATTTCTGAGAACACTTTATACAAGCCTTGCACAAGCCCACTCTCATAAAAGCGTGTCTGTGGTGACATCCAGAGCCACAAGAAGGGGAGCGGTAGAAAGGCCCAAAGTGGTGAGGACAGCCCACAAGTGGAACTGGCAGGACCGAACCCCAAGAGGGTGGGAAGGGGTGGATACAGCACCGGAGACATGAGCCCCGGCACTCCTTCCCAGCAGTGCCTTTCTGGAGAGGCACGGGGCAGGCAGGGGGATGGGTGCCAGCCGGCGCCCGGAGGTCTGCCCGGCGCGGAGCCCCGGCTCGGGGCAGCCGCCGCGGCGCTGAGCGGCCGCCTGGGCGGGCGATGCGCGGGGCGCAGGGAGGGCAGGAGCCAGCCCCGGCCGAGCCGAGCTGAGCCAGGTAAGCGCCGCGCCACGGCACCGGACAGAGCGGGACCACGGAACCTCCTCCTGCGCTCCCACGGAGACGCTGCTTCGTCCCAGCGCCCGGCGTGATCCATCCCGGCGTTATCTGCGCTGGAGACAGCCGGGCCGCGGTGCGCGGTGAGCGCAGAGCTCGCCTGACCCGGGTTCGCGAGAAGCACGATAAGGGGTCGAGCGCGGCCAGGGGGACGGGGGCAGGGGCAGCGGGACATCCCGGAGCGGCCGGGATGCGGGAGCAGCGCTGCTGGACTGCGGCCGGCCGGGCTGGAGGGCAGCGCCGGCAGCGCGTTCCTCCTGCTCCACACAACGGTAGAGCTGCTTTGGCCAGACTGTGCTCTTTTAAAAAAATCCAAGCGATTTCCCATGGAGAAGGGGGGGAAAAAAAAGTAGTTTTAGAGAATTTGTCATTTCAGCGTTTCATTTCTCCTCCCTTGCTGACATTATTTGTATTTTTGTTTACATCTCCTCGTGAGAAGTCATCTGTGACTCTGCATAGTGTACTGTGAGCTGGCATGATATGACATAATGCGAGAGCTGAGATAGCCCAACGCTTCTATTTTAGTTCGGAGGATATTTAAAACTTTATGTTATCCAGGAAATTTCTGGAATATTTGTCTTCATTCCAAGCCAGAATGAAAACAATTTTTGAAATGTCGGAAGTTCCCGTGAAACAAGTAGCGAGAGCTTCCAGCTCCGCCACCGTGCGTGACAGGGCGGCGGGCGGGGAGGCCCCAGCCTTTTGCAGGAGAGCGGCAGCGGGCACTGGAGAGCGGGGAACGGGTTTCTCTGTGCCAGGACATCCCAGGAGGGACCTGTGGTGAGGTTACAAACCCTCTCTGTTTTGTGGGGCACCGGTCTGGAGAGCGAGAGGCTCAGCGGGGCTGCAGGCAGGAGCCCCCAGCCCCGAGCTGCCTCTGCCGAGGCGGGGCTGCCGTGCGACAGGCAGGGCTCGGAGGGGTCCGCAGGAAGCCGGGTCCACATGTCTCTGTGTCTGCGTGGAAAGTGCTATCAGGTTCCCAAAGCCTTTGCCTTCGCCTCTGCGCTGAGACACTCAATCCTCAGAGCTTTGTTTTGTGTACTCTGGGAACTGACAATTTGTAAAGACACGCTGCTGGGCTAATCCTCCACCGGCTCCTGGAGCGGGGAGCAGCTGGGTCTGGCAGCTCTCTCCCTTGTCCCGCTGCAGCCTGCTCGAGTGAGCGTCTGCAAGCAGCAGCTCACAGGTTTTGGCTTACTCAGAGCAGAGCAGCAGCTTTCCCTGCCCGCAGCCAGGACCACACAGGCACCTCGTGCTCTGCCAGGCAATGCCGGCGAGGGGTTGTGCCACGGGGTCCTGGTGCTGATGCCAGCCCTGGTGCCCAGCTCACCTTGGCTCTCGCTGGCCTCAGCCCTTGCTGTGCCCTGGGGATGCTCTCGGGGAAGGGAGCTCGTTCACAGCGTGGTTTGATGCTGCTGCACCCCACTGAGGCAGATGCATCAGGGAAGTGATGAAAGTAGACCCTGGAAAAGGCACCTTCCTCTCTGCATGCAGGAAATGCCACAGAGAGGCAGAAGGCCAAGGGTGCCCTGCCCATCACCCCGTGCACAGAGCTCACCCACAGCCCAGGGGGGTTTGTGTGTTTGGGGGAGCCTGGGAAACTGTGGGAGCTGGGTGTGCATCAGAGTAGCCCCTGGAAATGGGATCACCCTGCAGCCCTCGGTGGGAAGGTACCAGGGCCATTGCTTGGCACGTACAAGGCCTCAGATTTCAGGAAAACTCATTTTTGAGCTACCTGGGGTCTTTCAGAGCAAATGAGTTGCAGTTTCAGCAGCCACTTGGTCCTGGTTTAACCCTGGGAAAGCAACTGTGTTACAAATATTTACCTGATGAGGTAAACCATCAGTATCCTTGAAACTTACATTAAAAAATACTGGACTAGAGCATCTTGTGGGTTTTGCTTTTTTCCCCTGCTGATTTGTTTCACAATATGCCAGAAGCATGGCTTGAGTTAGGGCTTTGGCAGGGGCTTTTATCATGATTGATATAGTGGAGGATAGAAAAGAAATTTGGTTATCAGAGGATGCCAGAACTCAACTTCCTAGCACATACATTCAATAATGCAAAAATTCTCCTTTAAAGGTCTCCTCAGAACAAATCCCAGTCATCACAAAACCCATGGAGATAAATTAAATTACATTTTAATAGTGGAGAACTCATTCCTGGGCCAGGCGCAGCAGTGAAAGTATGTTCTCTCTTAGGCAAAAGTAGCCTCATCTCCCATCAAAATTCTGAATGTTACCATATGAAAAACTTAATTGGAAATGAAACCCCAAAGCTCCCAGGGCAGAGGTACCATGAGAGACTGCCCCACCTCCTGCTGCTCTGGCTGTGTTCTTGCTTGTCCTGCTCTGTGCTGGGATTGGTGTGCCTCCCAAAAAAGCCAGGCTTGACCCATCTCTTCCTCATGCTGTCATCCTGCAGATATTTCAAATATATACAAATGCAGGCAGGGGTGTCTGAAGTGCCTGGTGTGTGCAGTTATGGCCGTGGTGTGGGGTTATTGGGGGTGGTCTGGGGTTCCTGGGGGTGCTGATGAGGGGGATGGGGGATGATGGGTGGTAATGAGGGTGGGTGATACAGGAGGATGTGGGGTGATGTGAAGTGATTTAGGGTGCTGTTGTGGGTTGATAGGAAGTGATTTAGGGTGCTGTTGTGGGGTGATGTGAGGTGATTCAGGGTGCTGATGTGGGGTGCAGGCTGGGCCAGCCTCACCTCGAGGTCCCACACAATGAATGCATCCAAAATCTGAACGGGAGCAAAGGGCAGGAGGAGAGAGGGCAGAGCTGCCAGGGCTGTACTGCTGGTCCCTCCCACCGAGGGAAGTTCTCACTCCTCATCCCCCCCATCTTGGCCTCCCCTTGCCCTGGCTCTGGGAGCCTGAACTTTGCTCCCAGTCCAGCCTCCTCCATGCCAGCCTCATCCTGCAGTGCCAGGCTGGGCCTCACTCTTCCCCTTGTCTGCACAGTGACCAAAGCCCCCAGGCAGAATTAGCTCCTTGCTCAGCACTGCATCCAATTAATTATATAGTTTAAGACACAAGATGTAGACATTTCCCATCCACACCAGCAAAGCTCTTGGCCCTTGGAAAGCTCTGCAGAACCGCTGTGTGGCAGAAGGTGGCTGGGCAGGGGCCAGGACATGAGCCCTGGGCACGGGCATGGCAGGGTCCCAGGCTGTAATTAAAGTAATTACAGGTGCTCTGCAAGTGGCTCTGAACACAGCAGAACGAGCAGATCCCTGCAGCTTCTGCTGCACAGGGTTCCCCTCCACGTGTTTCCTGCTGATCTGTTCAGCTGCTCTGGGTGCACTGATGCTCCTGGGCCCATCCTGGTGTGTCCCCTGTTCGTGAGGACACAGGGACAGGCACTTCACACCCATGGCTGTTGTGTCAGTACAACCCAGAGCACCAGCATCCATTCTGTGGGTGAGCAGGAACCTCCAGCTCATGCCTGGGGCACTCCCAAGCTACCCCAGCATCCCAAAATCACCCTGGGACCCTGCTCTCCGTGGGCCAGCGAGGAGCTGTGTGCCACTCCCAGTGCCAGCCCAGGACCCAGGGCTCTGCTCTCGCTGTGGCAGGTGAGCCACAGGGTGCTCAGGACTCCCAGGGTTACCAGGCTGTCCCCTCACAGTGATGGGAGCCCACAACAATTACAGGCTTCCTGCACGTCCCGCCCGTGGGGTTTTGTCACACATGATGTCCCACATCTGGGACTCACCAGTTGGAGATGGCAGTGCTATTTCCATGTTGAACTGTAACTTTTCTACCCCCAGCCGTTCCAGGGCTTACAACTATTGTGTGGGGTTTTTAATGTTGCAAGAATTTATATTGGGAAAAAAGTGCTTTTTTTTTTTTTTCCCTCTCTATGCCTTGGGAAATGTCATCCAGCAGGAATGTTCCCAAGAGCTGATCATGGCTGAGAGAAGGATGGGCTCGAGCAGGGGCTGCATGGGCAGCTCCCATCCCTGTGCCAGTCTCCCAGGACTGGTTCACAGGGCTGTGGCTCCCTTGGGTGCCCCATCCATGCTCCTCAAACTCTGCCCTGTGGTCCTGGGGGACATCTGCAGCAGCAGCAGAGGCAGGAGGGAGGGAGCAGATGCCTGGAGAGGGACAAGCTCCTCACAAAGCCACTCCTGCTGCAGAGGCTCTCGGTTTCATGTCCTCTCGGCTGTGCCAGTGGCCTCTTCCACTTCCAGCTCTGGATGGAGTTTACAAGAAACGCTGGAAATCCCAGCCCTGTGGTGTGTCATCATTCAAACTTCTCTTTAATAGCATCCCAAAGTAATTTATTTTTCCCGAAGATCAAAGCCCCCCGAGCGGTGCTGGGAGAGGCAGGGCTTCCCCCCAATGCCTGGTGGCTCCTGCACCCCTCTGCCCTGCTTGTGGGGGCTGGACACCCTCCCTGGCTGTGCTGGGGAGGGTGAGGGTTTCAGGTGGGGCCGTGGGGCCAGGGGAGGCAGAGCTGTGACCCTGCACAGAGGATGAGAAGGCAGATCTTGCCCCTGAAAACGCAAGTGAGAAGTGTAGGGATTGGCCTGCTGTGGGGGTGCTGATGCCTTTTCCAGGCTCAGCATCACATCACAGAGCACTTTCAGCAGCAAGTACCAAGGGAAAAAGGATAATAATGAGAAAGAAACAGCGAGGAGATGTGAGTCTGCATCTCCTCCTCTTCTGCCAGGATTCAGAGCCACCCTCCAGCCTCTGGCGTGCCAGGGGCACTGGGGATGCAGACAGAGCATCTCCTCAGCTGGACCTGTGTGCTCAGGGTATCCCCCTGCTCCCCAGGGCTGCTGTCCTCCCCAGCTGCATCAGTTCTGTAGAGGGAATTTAACAGAGAAATTGCAGCAGCTCCTGCCTCTGCAAACACAGTGTGCTGCTGTCCCTGCCAGCACTCCAAGCTGCTTTGCCTCAAGGAATCTGTGACATCCGTCCTGCTGTGATCTGTAACAATATTGGGATTAAATTAGCTTCCCTGAGCTGCAGAGAGGTCAGTGTGTAAGGCCCCTGGTTAATCCAGCAGGCCAGAGAGAACAGAAGCCTCCCTGCACTGGGAAAGGAAAACAACAGGGTCTGTTTGCAATCCGTGCAGCTAATTCAAACAGCATTCCTCAAACAACAGGGGAAAGGGCCTTCGGAGCAAACGGGAAAAGAGAGTTTCCCAACATGCACATAATGTTAATGCTGCTCCTTGGGGAGAGGGGAAACGTCCAGACTGCAGGGACGAGGTGCCAGAAAACCTGCCAGGCCCAGAAAGGGCTCTGGAAGGAAGACAGCTGGTGGGGCACCCAGGAACTGCCCCCTGCCCTGGGCATGGCAAGCCTGGAGCAGGTCAGTCCTGCTGGACGCCTCCTGACCAGCCCACAGGAGCCCACAGGCACCCGGCTGCTGCTGCTGCTGCACATCTGGGGCGGGATGGGGCATCTCACCCCGCTCCTGCGGGGCGGCAGGATCGTGCTCTGCCGTCACCCGCGGAGAGTTTTACCGGGGGAACTCGCGTGGCTCTGCAGCGTGCTCTGAGCACCCGCGTGGGGCGAGGCTCGGGGGACAGAGGCGCTGCCAGCACCCCGCGCTGCCCGCCTGAGCGCCGCCTCCCAGCGCAGCCCCGGAGCGCCGCTGCCTGCAGGGAAGCCCGGGCTTGCTGGGGAAGAAGCAGAGGCATGCCCGGGTGATCCTATCAGGAAGGCAGCTCCACATCCTCCGGCTCTCACAGGTCCCCCAGAGGGTGATCTCGGTGCTCCCGGGGCTGCGCAGCCCCTGCCGGCGGTGTCCTGCAGCCAGAGGCAGCTCCAGCGCAGTGAGCAGGCACTGGCACCGCTCTGCTCCTGCGGCTCGGGCTGCGGATGTCCACGGGCTCTTTCAAGCATCAGCAATCCTGCAGCACAGAGCAGAGAGCAGCAGGCCAGAAAAGCCCTCGTGTCCAGTCTGGGAGTGTCACAGACACTTCAGGACATACTCGCTTTCCTTCTGCTTTCTCTGTGAGTGCCTTTGCTGCTCTCTGCTTATGCTGAGATATTATCAAAGGCTGATGAGGCACCAGGGATGAGTAATGCAGCTCCTGTGCCAGCTGGGAATTTGTAGGCACTGGTAGGGTTAATGTGGGTCTGAAAGAAGCTCTGGTGCTCAGTGCTGGATCTGCTTGGTGCAGACCTGGGTGCTGCACCAGGGGTGAGGGACGTGGCTCCTGATTGTCCCTGGAGACACCTTCCCCCTCTTGGAGAGAGGCAGAGGGGTTTGCAAGGCAGGAACTACAGAGGGATGAAATTGGGCCAAAATATTGCAGGTTTTTCATGTAGAGGAGAACCACACACTTTAAGGGTGGGATAGGGGATGTGGGGGAATTGGCCCTTCCTGTGCAGAGACAGAGAGGAGTTCTCCCCTCAGCTTTGTGCCCATGTCCCAGCCAGAGGAGCCTGGGGAACCCACTGTGGGTGTCAAGGAACCCCCCAGTCAGAGCTCTGCTTTCAGTCTGGGGAGCTTGGCATCTTATCCTGCTAAAATGGGGAATTTCATGTCCTTTTGCACAGGAGAGGAACAACCTGTTTGGGATTAATTTGGGATCAGGCTCAACAGCCATTAGCCAAAGGAAACCGAGCCTGTAAATGAGCTCCTGTCAGAAGGGGAAGAAATGCAGGATTTGGTGCTGGCTTTATTGTGCAGGGCAGGTTTTAGTGTGATTTACCATCCTCTGCAATGACACCTGTGGCACCAGGGAGCTGTGAGCACATTCCTTTGCCTTCAGCCAGACCCTGCTGGCTGCTCACCTCTGTGCCAGCAGGACAGAGCTCTGGCTTCAGGGTTCATTGTTAGATTGGTATTAGAAATGTTTGCTCCAGACTGAAACTTGATCTGCAGCTGTCAACTGAGGCTGCAGCAATCCAGTATCAGAAGGAGGTTTGGCTGCTCAATGTGCATGAAACACAGATCTTGGGTTCATGGGATTTTTTACTCATGCAGACAGAGGAGTGATGTTGTCCCTGACAACATTTGATGGTACTTGAGAATTTCCTAGAATAGAAAGTAAAGAAAGCTCTAAATATAAATAGAAAAAGGTCTTTGATATGGAGACTTGCAGCAGTGACTGCTCAGCATCTGCCAACAAGCAGAACACATTCACAACTCTCCTGTGAGATAGCAAAGGTCTCAGTGACATCACTTACAAATAGGAAACGAGGGACATTTAACGAGTGCCAAGGAAAATCCAGGATGACTAAAACTTCCATGTACACGAGCACAAACACACAGCACAAAGGAAAAGCTGCAGAAAGGGTGAGGTTTCCCTCTTGTTTGTGTTTGGGTTATTTTGCACCTTTGTGTTTGGGTTATTTTGCACCTTTGTGTTTGGGTTATTTTGCACCTTTGTGTTCACTGCTGCCCCCACACTCTGTGTATGGCAGAGAAGGTGGCAGGTGTGTGAAGAATTCATGAGGCTCTCCCAGTCTCTGGGTCTGGGGGCTGCTTGATGCAATTTCTGTACCTATACCCTCACCCTCCTCTTCCTCAGGGCTGTGGGGTCCACACTGAGTCCCAGTGAGCACCCCAGGGCTCGTGCCAGCAGCTGTCAGGGGTGCTCAGGGACCTGCCTTCAATGGGGGCTCACGGGCAGCAGTGTTGGAGGGGAACTGCCCTGGCCCCAGCAGGGGATGCAGGAGGGACTCAGGAGCCACCAGGAGGGACTCAGGAGCCACCACAGGGCTCATCCCATCCTTTGAAAGAGCCTGTGCCCTGTGGCTGCCAGCCTGGAGCTCAACAAGCCTGAGGAATCTCCCCCAGGAGGCTGCCAGCACACCATGCTGAGGGACAGCCTGGCAGCTTGTCACACACCCAGGGACAACTGCAGGGCACCAGGGCTCTCAGCAGAGCCCCATGGCTTTGAGCATCACATCAGCCCTGCGAGAACAGGGGGTGAGGGTCAGTGCTGGTGGCCCTCGAGAGGCTGGTGGACACCAACTCCTCTGTAAGGCCTGGACAGGGACCCTGGGCCAGGGTCCAGCACGGCTCCTGGGAGCTCCAGCCACTCCCTGAGCCCCTGTGCAGGATCTGCCCATCCCACCAGGCGTGGTGGGGCTCAGGGAAGGTGCCTGAGCACTGCTGTCCCCTGTCCACCTGCAGGTCTGTCATGTGTCCATCCTGGAGTGCAGCTGGAGCAGGGAGAGGGAGCTGAGAGCACGGGAGGAGAGCTCCCAGGCTGCTCAGGTGTGCTGCAGGGCAGGTGTCCCAGGCAGCCCCACCACAGCCACGCTGTTCTCTGAGCAGGAGAGTTTCCTCCTGCTGCACAGCCAGCAGTGGAAAAACAACCAGGCTCTGAGCTCTTTGCCTTCATGCCTTCCCTGCTCCAGAGGATAATAAGCTGCTTTTAATATCTGACATGTTTATTAACAGATGCAGTTGTGACAGCTGATGACTTCATATGCCACTTACCACTAAAATGTTAGTAATAACTCGGAATTAACTGTCATAAATAAAAAAGACTACAAAGACAGCTCGATGGTGTGTCACTCTGCAGTAATTTACTGAGACCCTGTTGGCTCTGGATGCGAGGCTGGAAGGTCCTTTGTGAGCTCCAGTCCGGGTTTTGCAACAGTCACAATATTTTGGCTGGATATTGTCTTAGGAGGTGGTACTAGTGGGGTGGAATTCCCTCATGCAGGAGTTTGCACTGGATGCCTTTACAAAGCTGGATACTCTGGTAATAATAATAATAAAAAGCCCCTAGCCAGTGGATGGGGACGGAGCCTACGGATTGAGACCAGGATTTATTAATGTGCAAATTGCTCTGATATGATCACATACTTTCTGCTTTGCATACGCAGGGAGCAGCGTGGGCTGATGGAGTAGGAACTAGCCTGAGCGATCTTTACGAGCTGAGATCCTGCACATCGCAGAAGGGTTTGTTTCTCTGTGCAAAACCTGGGACCCCGTTAGAAACCNAGAGTCACCAAAATATCCAAACGCACCAGACTTCTCCATGAACTCGCCATGAATATATTTTTCGGGTTTTTTTTTGACAGAAGCGTGTGTGTAACTTTCTCTGGAGGAACTGAGGAATTTTGTAGTTGGTGTTTTATAGTGTTTTAAACCTGAGAACCCAGTAGAGTCTTTTCTGCAGTGATGAGGGAGTGACGAGTCGAAGGTAAGGGCTTCAGCATGCATGTTTGTGTCGATGGAGCTTTTGCAATGTGGGCTGCTAATGAGGAACGCGAGCCGTGTCAGCATCTGACTGCGGGTTTGCCTTGTGCAACGTGGATAATGAGTTCAGACAATGAGAGCTGTGCGAAATCACAGCACGATCTCCGGGATCCCCTTTCTCTCCCCCCTCCTCCCCGAGGTGCGTGGGGCTCGCAGGGAAGCCGGGCTGCTGCTCGTGTGCCCTGAGTTCCCTCCTGGCTCCGGGGAAGGGGTCGTGGAGAGGGGCTCGGGGTGTGGAGGTGCTCGCTGGGGCTCGTAGCGACCTGGAGCAGCGGCGGGGGCCGGGCGGCCGTGCCCTCCTGCCCTCCCGGCCGTCCCGCACCGGGGCCGTGGCAGGACGGGGCGGTTGATTTGTCTCAGCGCTGCAGCAAACCCGAGCCTCCTGCCACGCACCCATGGGGGCACGGCGGGGTAAGTACGGGCTCTGCGGAGCTCTGCACGGGGCATCAGCGGGGAAATGGTTAATTGGGATTGTGGCGATGATTAGAGGTGGTGTGAGCAGCCGGTGTGCAGGGGAATCGCTGCTGGGTCAGCGCTGGCTGCCACGGGGCAGGAGCCAGGCTGGGGGTCAAGGTGCGGTGCAGCCTCGGTGCTCCGTGCTGATGGAGCCAGGTGCTGTGAGAGTGACCGGGGCTTGGTCACCCCTGGGCTGCTGCAGTGTTTTATAGGCTCGTGTGTTCCCCTGAAGGGCCCTGGGGACAGAGGAGGGCTGCTCAGGTGATGAGGTTTGGGTTTAAAGAGGCACCTTACAGTAAAAGGCACTAAAATAGGGTAATACTGGCAGAAGGAAATGCGTGACAAGGCAGGCGTGGAGCCTCCACTGCTGCACGGGGCCAGCAGGTACCCACCCAAAAAAATCCTGTCACCTGCAGGTCTGTGAACTTGGGGAAGTGCTTCCAGTGCTGTTTGGGGTGGCCAGGTGTCTGCTGAGATCCCGTAGGGACTGGGTGCTTGCTGTGAAACATCCACCTGGAGGATTCTCCGTTTGGAAGGATTTTGTCTCAGGTCCTTTGGTGACCCCGGAGTGGGTGAACTCCTGACTCCATCCACTCACCCCGCGGTGGGGCCAGGCTGGGTGGGAGGATGGCAGCAGCGCTGCGGGCCTGGGAATGCCAGTGCTGCAACACGCCTGGAAACCACCCTGGAAAAACGGCTCGTTTCAGCTGGATCAGCTCCCCGGCCCCTGCGCGGCCGCTGCGAGAGCAGCAGCACCACCCTGAGGGACGCGGCAGGGAGGAGCCCGGGTGCAGGCGCCCGCTCCGGAGATACAGGGCAGCCAAACGAGCCGTGCCAGCGTGTGCAGGGGCATAAACCCCGCGTGTCCACCAGCCGAGAGAGATGAGAGCTGGCAGAGCTCTGTGAGGCTGGGACTGGGGTGAGCAACAGAGCCGAGGGTCAGGTCCCTGACCCTGACTCCTGGCCCACCCCGGAGTGGGACAGAGGGGACGATGCAGCTGAGAGAGGGGGCAGTGGCAGCACAGACCTTCCCCTGTGTGCTGTGAGGGTGACTTGCCATCCTGCCGGGGATGGAAGTGCCTGTCTTTGCCTAAGACCTGGCAAACACCCACAGGTTTCCTGCCGTACCCACCACCGACCTGCCTCCAGGAAGATCCCGTGGGATTGCAGCTTCCTTCGTGGGCGGCGGGGCAGGCTGCAGGATGTCCTTCATTGCAAACCACCCCGAGCACTGCCGGGCCTGCAGGGCTCACAGCTTGGCCCCCCTGCCCCAGCGGTGCAGGGGGCTGTCATCCCACAAAAAGGCAGCATTTGGATGGGCTCAGGCCAGGCTGGCAGCAGCACCTGGCCTGGAGGACGCCCTGGCTGCCTGCTCACTCCCTCCTGCTGGCCAGGTGCTCTGTCCTGCCACACACACAGAGCTGGGTTATTTTTGCCAGCTCATTTCCCTCTGCTGCTGGCGTTGGTGCTGCTCCTGGCTCTACAGGGCTCAGGGTTCCCAGGCAGTGATGTCTCTGTGGGAGAGCCCAGAGCACCAGGAATCCCTTCAGGAAGCTCTGCTTGGCAGAAGGTTCCTGTGCTCGTGGCCAAGCAGAAAGCCTCAGGTGCTGCTCAGGGCTTTGCCCTGGGCTTCAAGCTTTGGCTCTGCCTTTGCAGATCAGCACAGCAGCTCGTGGCTCACCGGGCTCCTGTGAGCCTGGAAAATTTTGTTTACAAAGCTGGCAGGCAGGGTCTGTGGTGGAAGGAGCTCTAAGCCCTTGTTTGCATGCATTTACACAGAAATAGGAGGGGGATTGTGTACTGAGCTCTTTGTGTGCACTTGTTGTAGGTGTGTGTCCACCCCACAGCTCCTGGGGCACCTGCTGAGCATGTCCCTGCTCAGCAAGGTGCCTTCAAGGAGCCCTTTTGGGGGAAGAGTCAGATTTTCAGTGCCCTGCTCTGTGCTACCTCGAATTGGGCTGTTCTGTTTCCCGGTCTGAAATTTGGTTCTGCTGTTCTGCTGAGTTACTGATCTGTAGGAGGCTCAAACCCACCTGAATTGTACCTCACAGACACAGGTTTGCTGTTCCCATGACTGCAGTCAGATCCCCAGGCAGCATCCTGATCTCAGCACGGAGCTGTGCCAGCCAGGACAATTCCAGTGCAATTCCAGACGCTGCCCTGGTTCTGTGGAGAAGCAGCAGGCAGGGATCCTGCAGCCTGCCTCAGGGCTCTGCCTCCTCCTGCTGCTCCAGAGCAGCCTGCTGCCTCTGCGCTGGCACGAGGGCCATGGGAATCCCCCTGTAAAATATTTCCTGATGTTTTACAGTGCTGAGCACAAGCACTCCTGGAGGGAGGCCTGTGGCACTATGGATCACAGCCTCGCTCGGAGCAGCTGCTGGCCGGGCACTGCAGGGTGGGAGAGGAGCTGGGGCTGGAGCTGGGGCTGGAGGGCTGAGGGGCTGCTGACCCCTGGAGCAGCCCCCACTGCTGCTCCCCCAGGCCAGGGCAGAGGGATGGCCACGAGCAGCAGCCCCTCCCCAGCCTATTCCCCATCACTGGGTCACAGCACGGCTCCGCAGATCCGGGGAATGCAGAGCAGGAGCTGGTGGAAGAAGTCAGACCTCAACAATGCTGTGGATAGCTCTGCTGCCAGATTGGGCTTTATTATTTTATTTTTTCAGTGAAGTTTATGGGTTGGGGATTTTGCAGAACTTGGCACTGGGATCTAATATCAAATGAAGACCTTCTGGTTCGGAAATTTGACTTAATGCAGCCGTCTTTTATTGCTTCAAGGATTAAGCAGAACAAAGTGGCTCTGCCTGTGCATGTGCAGAGAGCTTTGCCAGAGGCACGTGAGACACCCTGTGGCAGCTGCGATGGCCGAGCCCAGCGTGGTGGGACCTTCCACCTCGGAGGGTTTCACAGTGCTGCTCCTGCAGCTTTAGCCCTGCTGACAGGCAAACAGCCCTCGGGAACACAGCAGGAGAGAGGGACTTTCCCAAGGAGAAGGAGGGCCCAAACCTGCTCCCTCAGCCCTGATTGCTGCCCTCCCACGGCGGGCAGGCAGGGAGCTGTGCCTTGGGGCCACCAGCACAGGGAGGGAGGGCACAGGCAGAGCAGGCACCGGGCTCGGGGGCAGCGTGGGCACATCCCCGATGTGGAACGGGGATAGAGGACACCCAGGGGCCATCACTGGCACTCTTGGGGCCTGTTGAAAGCCCCACAAAGGCAGGCTGGGGAATGAGCTGGCAGCACGGAGCTGCTGCTGCCACCCACGACCTTCCGGGGCCGGACTCTGCCCAGCCCTGGGGCTGGGACACCTTGGGGTGGGGTGTCCTGGGTGCTGTCCCGGAGACGTGGGACCCAACCAACCCCAGTGAGACCCTGCCAAGCCATGACTCCTCCTGCAGGAAGCCAGTTTCTGCATATTCACACCCCTCGCTGACTACCAAGAGGAAATTCAAATTCCCTCTCCACCTCCAGGACCTGGAAACCCAAATTCCCCACCTCGCAGCTGGTGCCCAGCTGGCTGTTGGCAGCGAGCTGGCAGTTCCCAGGGGTTCATTCCTACTGCTGCTGTAACCAGGTTTGTCCTGCCTCCAGCATCTGGTCCTTCTCTCCGAGGCTCAGTAAACCTTTGGAGAGCCTGTTTACATTTTGGATCCCTGGTACGTTCAGCAAGAGGTAATATATCAGCAATTTAGTTATTGTGGATTAGGTCTCAAATATCCTGGGGATATAATGTTGGTCTTTCTCACCTTGTGTGTAGGAGGACTAATGGCAAATTATCTGGATGGTTTACATTTTCTGGTTTGTATTGGAGCTCCCAAGGACCAATTTATCCTGATTGAATTGCAAACAAGGCTTAGTGCCATCTCAGATTCAGGGGCCGGGTCTCTCCATAAATGAATTCAGAGCAATTCAGGTTACCCCAAATTCTTCCTGTAGATGGGATAATGGCATAAATCCTGCTAATGTTTAGACTGGAAGTTGTTTGTAGCAACCTGAGCTTGACTGATGGCTGCAGTAACAGAAAGAATCATAATTCGTGTCCTGTGGTGAGGGTGGGAAGAGCTGGCAGTCCCCCCAGAGGGTTCACCACAGACCCCCAGGCGCTCATGGGGGGGATTTGGTGACCTGTGGATCGTGTGTGACCTGCCAAGACACTGACTCTGCAGCACCTGGAATGCCAGTGGCCTTTCTGTGCTGAAGGAGCAGCTGTGGCCAAGCCCAGGCTCTCTTTGGGCTAGAAAACAAGGAGGGAAAGTGTGTGCTTGCTCGGTTGGTGCTGCAGTCTCAAGGTTTCCCATGGCACTCCCCTGCCCTGGACTGCCCAAGCCCTCAGAAATGGGGTATGAGGTGGTGGCACAAGCTTCACGCTGGCTCTTGGCACACTGGGGCTGTGTTTGCTCCCCCCGGACATCCATCCCTGCTGCCGTCCCCGCGCTGGGGGAGCGTGCCCAAACTGTGAGTGTTGTGTAAACACGGCGTGTGCTTCCTGCGAACGCGCTTCACCCGCAAAGCCGCCGTAATTAACGACCGGGGGCGGCCGGAGCGGGCGGCGGCACCGCGGTCCCTCCGGAGCCGCTGGCACTCGGCGCTCGCTTGGGGACAGTTCGGGTGCTGCTGCTCCGACAGCCGCTCGCATCCCCAGGGCCGGACTGTCCCCCAGCACCTGTCCGTGGCCACCCTCTGGCCACCGCCTCGCAGGCAAGCCCAGGGCCCCGCACAAGTGCAGAGGAGCTGCGGGGCTCCCCGCTCCGTAAATACTCTCGCAGCCCGGCTTAAGCACTTGACAGTGTTTATAAAGCAGCTTGCAGCAAACAGGCTTGGAAGTGCAGAACAAGTTGGTGTTTACACAAGTGACTAATTATTTATTTGAAAATCCTGCGGACGAGCCGTGGGCTGTAACGACAAGCACATGGGGAGCGCTGGGCTCCTGCCCCGGCAGTCGCAGCAGGGACACGGTGAAAAGTTCAGAAGCGCCGTGGCGGGGGGACAGCGGCCGTGGCCCCGCAGCGCCCGGTGGCTCTGCCCGCACAGGTGAGCCCCCCCCGGCACAGCCCGCTCGGCGGTACCGGGTCCCAGCGCCCTGCGGCCGCTGCTGGGCAGCCCCCTCCCTCCAGGCGTTCTGCCGTACCCATCACCACCCTTAGCGGGGCTGGGGGCAGTGGCCCTCGAGCAGATCCCCCGCCCAGGGTGGGGTCCGAGCCCATCCCGGGCTGGGGCCGGGCTCGCTTCCAGCACTGTCGCCACCAGTTGTTCGGGGCATCGGTGATTGTGCAGTTATTATAAAGGGATTAAAACAATTTTCTGTTTCATTTGACTTCACAGAGCAAATGTTGTCGCCTTTATTCGGACACAATGTCCGCCGTTGGCAGGGCTGTGCTCTGCCAGCTGCACAGAGCAGTGGGGCCCGGCTTGGCACCGCCACATCTCTTGGTGCAGCACGGAACTTGCCCTTCCTTCACACGGGGAGCAGGGAAACCCGCTCTAAACTGCAGGGAAAATGCCCTGTCAGCAGCCAGCTGGGGCAGGGGCCCGGGCACTGTCAGGAAAGGATGGCACATGTGGAGTCCTGGCTGCTGGGCTTCCTTTCTCTCTGCACAAGTTCGTTGGTTTCATTGGTTGTCTGCCCAGCCTGTCCTGCTGGCGTTGCCACCTCGTCCCTCTGTCCTGCCGTGCACGTTGTGCCCCTGCCGGGCTGTGGGCCCTGTGCAGGCAGCGCCGACCCTGCCCTGTGCTTGGGGCAATGGGAGAGGGGAGGTTTGGAAATTCCCTCAGAGCAGAAACACAGCGTTTGGGCAGCTCGTGGAGGATCCCACCCCGTCCCCAGACAGCCCCAGCCCCGGCTGGGGACTGCAGGCTCACTCTCTGCTAGGCTTGACTACCAGCCCCAGAGGTGCCAACTTGATGGGAAACATCTTGTGTGCCTGGCACCCGCAGCAGCCATCTGCCGCTTGGGGAGGGCGGCCCAAGGGTCTGGCTCTATTTTAAACAAGTTCCAGCTATAAGAACTCTTTGCAGCCCTGGCAGATGGCGCGGACGTGCTGAGCATTGCAGCGGGTGCTGATTATTACCAACAGGCACTTACGGATGAGGCTGGAGCACGGTTCTCCCCACGCTGCTCTGGGTGTCACTGTCTGCCAGCACCCCCAGCGCTCCCCACAACCCCTGCTCGCCCCCAGCCACTGTGGGAGCGATGCTGGCTGTCAAACTAACCTGTTCTCCTCTTCTTCTGCAGTTCCTGCCAGCGGACCTGGAAACTGCGAGCAGCTGACGCCCACTGCCGAGCCCCCGATGGGACTAGGGCCAAGCTCCTGCACTGCTGACAGGGATGAAGGTAGAGCCATGTTACCTGCTACCTAAGCTGGCTGGTGCTGATGTAGTTTGTGGATATGGTCCCAGACCCGGCTCTGTGCACAGACTCTCAGCTCTGATCCCACCCGAGAGGATTTAGCGGCAGCAGAGAGCCCAGCTGTGGAGCACGCTCCCCCAACCACCCCACGACGGAGGGGCTGCAGCGCTGGAGAGTTACTATGCAGCTTGGACTGCTTGTGGTGGTGGTTTTTCTAAGCTCGATGGATCTAACAGGCAGCAGCAAAGTGGTGAAGGGCAAGAGGCAAAGACGAAGTATGTATGAAACGCTTTTCTTCTCTACTTCCTCTCGTGGTGCCACGAGGCTCCTGCTGGTGTGGATGTGTGTGCAGCACGGGGAGCTGGGCAGGGCCCGCAGAGATCCCCCAGCCCCACTCCCAGGGGACTGCCATGGCCCCTGACCTGCCACAGCTCCGAGCTGCAGTGCCCCGAGGTCACAGGGGGGGTCAGTTATGCCTCCAGCCCAGAGGGTCCCTGGTGGGGCTCGAGCAGGGCAGCCAGGCAGAATTGGCACAAGAGCAGCCACAGGCGTTTGCCCTCCTTTATGTAAGCTCATGTTAGAACTGTTTTACATTAGAACTATTTTAAATTAAATTATATAAAATTGATTTTATATTAAAACTGGGGCCGCTGAGCCCTGGGAGAACAAGGAAAACCTGATGTCATGGCTAATGCTATAAAGGGCAATTTCCAGCGAGGGCCCAGTTTATACCTTTGCCATGGATGCAGAGCTTGGCACCGGGGCCCAGCGCTGTGGGAGGGATGGGGCTGGATCCCCAGGGGTCTCTGCAGAGGGGCCAGGGTCCACAGTGCCAAGGGGGTCCAATCCAGACCAGTGAACCCTCCTGGCAGCTGGGGGCTGAGGACCCCCCTGCCTCTGGTGTCTCTTGCCAAGGCTGAAGCAGCCCCCACTCCCACAGGCCTGGTGGTGGGGCTGGGGCAGGCAGTGGGGGCTGCCAGGCTCTTGGGTCACAGGGGCAGGGGGACAGGGCAGCTCTCTCACCTCTAGTCCTGACACGTGAACACTGTGCTGCTCCACGCTTGCTTTTGAAGTGTAGTAAACACGGTATTTAAAAGAATACATCTTTTAAATACACAGCTTTTCTATAAACAAGGACATGGCTTGCATAATAAACTAATAAAAATAACCTGCATTCTAGCCTGCAAAGAATGCGATTGGTTTCAAAACAAACAGCATTTTATATGATAATTAAAAGCAGAAAACTCTCAAGACATGGGATTGAGTATTTTTCTTGGACTGAATGTAGGAGCTGAGAACACATCTCTATTTTGGGGGCAGTGACACCTCCCGACTGCCAGAGAGAATTTAACGTAGGCAGGGTCAGAGTGAGATCCGGCAGTGGACGGAATTAGCGGAGCAGTTTCGCCCCAGGGCCACACGCTCTGGTCCCCGCTGCTGCTCGGCTCGGAGGCAGCGCCAGCTCTTGGACCCCTGGGCACTGCCTGTCGTGAGTGTCTGCCCCACACGGGCACCAGGGCTGATGGGCAGGGCGGGAGGCAGTGGGCTGGGGGGACAGTGCTGGGGCTCCGGGCACAGCTGGTGGCTGCCTCTGTGTCCTGCCCCTCAGCACGGCCACTGTTGTGGCTCTCGTGCCTGTGCTCGGCTCCTGTGGGTGTCAGGGACAGGGTCAGGGTGTCTGGCCAGAGCAGTGCTGGGAGTGTGTCAGTGCTGCAGGACCCTGGCCCTGGCTCTGTCCCAGTTCCTGCCCTTCCTGCCAGTGGTTTGGGCTCACAGCTGGTGCCTGCAGAGCCCTGCACTAACCGCTGCCTCTCTCCTGCTCTTCCAGTCAGCACCGAGCTGAGTCAGGGCTGTGCCAGAGGTTGTGACCTGTGCTCTGAGTTCAATGGGTGCCTGAGGTGTTCCCCCAAACTCTTCATCCTCCTGGAGCGGAACGATATCCGACAAATTGGGATTTGCCTGCCTTCTTGTCCACTGGGATACTTTGGCCTTCGCAATACGGACATGAACAAGTGCATCAGTGAGTGTGGGGCTGGGGGGAAGGGGCAGGGCAGTGCTCTGCAGGGCAGTGTGTGCCTCTCTGGGGTGCAGGAGGTGCTGTGGCTGTATGGAAGGGGACAGGCAGGGCTGAGCATGGCAGCCATCTGCCTGGCAAGAACCCTGCTCAGCACGGGCGTGCTGTGGACGTGGGATCCTGCAGGACCTCTGGGCAGTCTTGTTATAGGGGCTGCCACACTGGCACCAGCTCCTCTTGGGAGGAGGGAGATCCTTTCAGCCAGTTAGTGCCTCTTTTCCTGCTCTACTGCTCACCAGACTCAGGCAGCTCTGAGTGAAATCCTTGGCTTGCATCTTGTAGCCAGAGCACCAGGAAGAGCTGGACATGGAAATATGTGATCACTCCCCTGGCAGGTCCATGCACAGCACCCTCCTGGCCAGGTTTTCTCTAACTCCCTTTCCATGCAGCCTGTCCTTTAGCTGGTGCAGGGACTGTATCCTCTGCACTTTCCCCTTTGGCTGACTGATGCTCAGCTGAACTCCAGCCCAAAACTTTCCCACACTGTCCGATTCTGTGCTGGCAGTGGCTGCTGCTGGCTGTGAGAGCTGCAGCACAAGGCCATCCTGCACAGGGAATGGTGCAAAGAAAACTCACTTCTGAGTGGCAGGCCTGGCAGGATGCTCAGAGACATGCCCTGGCTGCTGCAAGACCCCTGAGAGCCAGGGCTCTGGTTGGCAGTGTGGAGCTTCTTGAGTCTTTTGTTCACACTGGACTACATGATGGCTTTGGTGTTTGTTTGTTTGTTTGTTTGTTTTTTTCCCCAGAATGCAAAATTGAGAACTGTGAGTCCTGTTTCAGTCGAAACTTTTGCACAAAATGTAAGGAAGGTTTGTATTTGCACAAAGGGAGATGTTACGTCACGTGCCCCGAAGGCTTTGCTGCTGCCAACGGCACCATGGAGTGCAGCAGTCCTGGTAAGCAGCCTTGGGCCCAGCCCTGCTCTCAGCATGTCTGGTTGTGAGTAGTGCAGCAGGGGGGTTAGATGATGAACCAAACCCCTCATCATACCCATGTCAAGAGGGTGACAGCACAGCCCTTCGTGGGGCAGAGCCCTCTGGGGAGCAGCCTCTGGTGTTTGTGAACCCAGAGTTGGGGTGGGGTGGCAGGGAAGGGGGTGCTCGGGGACTTAGGGACCTGCTGGGGAAACACACACTCCCTTGCAGCCTCAGGCGGGAGAGAGGGGCAGTGCTGGGCTCTGGGACGGCCTGAGTCAGGGACAGGAGTTACAGCTGGGCTCTCTTGTTACCTGGCAGCACAATGTGAAATGAGTGAGTGGGGGCCATGGGGGCCCTGCTCCAAGAAGAGGAAGCTCTGCGGCTTCAAGAGGGGCAATGAAGAGCGAACACGGCGGGTCCTGCAGGCTCCCTCCGGGGACGTGTCTCTGTGTCCTGCCACCACCGAGGTGCGGCGCTGCACCGTGCAGAAGAGCCAGTGCCCCGAAGGTGAGCGGGGCTGCAGTGCCTCACCGTCCCTCCCCACACCCTGCACAGGTCAGCAGCCAATTGTCCAGTGTCACAAATGTGCTGCGCAGCTCCCGACTCCTCTGAAGTGCAGGGAGGAGACACGGATGTGATGGCACTTGGAAGAGCTGCAGGTGGAAGGGGCACAGCCCCCAGGGCAGTGATCCTTGGCACAGCCCCCAGGGCAGTGGTCCTTGGCACAGCTTGCCACGTGTGCCACAGGTCTCAGCTATTTTAGCTTCTCCCTGGCCAGAGAGCAGCCAGGGGTGCAGCCTGTGTGCTGCTGTGATGGGAGTTGTCTTCCCTACCAGAATGCTTAGGTCTGTTTTCCCCAGGAATTAAGAGTGTCTTCAGGTTATCTTGTTATAGAATGGACAAGGATTGCAGCTGTGTTGAGTGTTCTGTGGGGAAGTGGTTCTGAGCAGTGACTAAATGCACAGGAGTTAACCCGTGGGGCAGGGGCAGATGGACATGGCCTCACGCTGCCCCTTTGCTTTACTGCAGGGAAAAGGAAGAAAAAGGAAGAGCAAGGAAAGCAAGATAACGGGAACAGAAATCGGAAAGACACCAAAGACACTAAGTCTGGCACCAAGAAGAGGAAGAACAAACAGAGAGGGGCCACGGTGCCCACGACGCCCGCTAGCCGGGCCCAGTAGCTGGCCCTGTGCGTCACCTGATGGCAAGATCCATTGCTGCTATGTATATGAAAGCTTTACTGAACAGAGCACTGCTACACCATGTACACGTGTCCAGAGACAGACATATACTCCAGACTGACCCACGGACTGACAGAGGCCACACACACAGTACTTAAGGAGGCTGCACACACCCCCTGCCCAGGACTGTGGAAGAACGCTGCTGAGGAGTGGGAGCACACACGGAGGCAAAGCCCACAGCCCCAGGGCTCGGTGGGGACACTGCAGGGAGGAGAGGTGGAGCATAAGCCAGTGAAGGACCCAGACATGGGATTGATTTCATGATCAAAGGCCTCAGCTGGAGCCCAAGCACACCCAAGCACGTGGCCCCAGTGCAGCCCCACTCAGCCAGGGGATGAGACTGAACCCACATGGCCACTCTCCCTGACCTGGGACCCAGACACAGAGCAGTGGCCTCTTTCTCTTCCCTCACCCCTTATTTTGTGTTTTAAGCTGTATGACTTTATCATTACGAATACATGTTAAAAGTTTGTGGTAAGAGGTCAGTGGTATCTGCCCTGAATCTGCTTCAAAGAATTATTTCAAATTAAAAAAAAAACCAAAATCAAAATGACAACCAGCTTCCTGAGTGTGTGGTTCATACCTTGGCCCCTATGGAGGCTGGTGTCCCACAGGACAGAGACTCACTTGTGGAAGGGAAACTCACCAAAGCTTTAAGAAAATCCCAGAAAACGCTGCCAGCTGCACTGCAGCCACAAATCAGCCATCCTGCACGAGGGACCCCAGCTGCACCCCACTGAGCCCCGAGGAATTCCCACTGAAGGATCCACTTAACACACAGCAGATTGGGAACATGAGAGGTTACAACAAACCACAGGTTGCTGAAACGTTGTGACTCTGCTCAGACAGTCACAGCTGTGGGACAGTCCCGGGCTGGGGACAGCCGGACACCACCCCGGCGCGTGGCAGGAGGGAGGCAGCTGGGAGGGGGAAGGCACAGCTCAGGTCCTGCAGAAGAGAAACAAATTTTTTAATTGGGTAGAAACTACTTGTCTGCATCCCACTGGCTGGAATTTCCTGGATTCTCCTGCTCTGAGAGAGCTGACACCTGAGCAGAAGAACTGGGACGAGGACTGTGCAAGACAGACCTAGCGAGCCCTGCATGGGACGCAAGGGTTTGCTGCCTGCTCTGCTCAGGGAGCTCTTCCTTTGGCAGTGTCACAGGGGGCTCACTGCTCACTGCCCTGGTATTTCAAAATGGGCTTTCTCTGTGTAAATATGTAGAGACACATTTCATTTCTCAAGAGCTCAGCAGAAGCTCTCTGGTCCCGAGGGATGGTGCTATGGCTCACAGAGATGTGCCCAGGGTGGATCAGGGACGTGCTGCTGGAGCTCCAACTCCCCTGGTAGGGCAAAGGGCAGGGGAAACCTCACCCCAAACTAACCCTGGTGAGTCCAACCTTTGCTGTACTCACTTCCATACCACCCTGTGCTCTGTGGTTTTGGAGGGCAGAGTGAGCCAACAGGTGTGCAGGGCAGCCTGTGAGAGCTCCCTGTCTCTCCAAGGGGTCACCTGCCCACACCCCCAGCCCTGGCTCTCTCCCGTGGCTCCTGGCACCCACTGAGGACTCAGCTCTGGCACGGGACCCCCACCTCCCTTCACCCAGCGGCTCCAGGGCTGGCTTGGCTCGCTGCAGGATGTGGAGGCTGCACAGTTGTTTCGGCTCCGGAGCTGCACCAAGCTCTCTGTGACTGCTCTGCTGGCAGAAAACCTTTCAGCCTATCGTCCACTCTGTGTTTAAGTAAACAAGAAGCTGTTACATCTTTGAAAGGGGATTCCATTTCAGCACAATGATAAACGACCAGCATACCAAGCAGGGGGAGAAAGAGGTTCTTAAAAGTCATCCTTTAAGTTGTTTATGGATCACATTCACATGATTCCTGAAAGCTTCCCAGCTGAATGATCTGATCTTACTCTATTTTCCAGCCTGTGAGAGAAGTATTTTGTTCATGCCATGGCACTGCACATCAGCAGAACCATTTTCCCTTCTGTTTTTACCAGCACCCAGCAGTCACAGCTGGTGAACCTCAGCTCTCTCGCTGTGCCTCCCTCCTGCTGCCATATCCCCACCTAGCTCTCAGCAAGGATTAAGGAAAAGAGAGTGCATTAGGAAAGTTTTCTACATGAGGCTCTGGTAACGACTTGATTCCCTACAGCAACTCCTGGCACTATTAGCACAACTATTTCAAAACTAAACTGCATATAATAAATCAACAGAACCTATTTTAGAGAACTCTAGGGATTATTAGAAAAACTGACAAACTTATTTCTGTTGTAGCCTTTCCCCTACTTTCTTCCCTTTTTTGTAGCAAAATGGGAAGAAAAAGGGACAAAGGCAACAGGAAGTTTAAGATGCATATTAAGAATATCCAAGATTTTCCAGTAGGGGTGATTTTAAAATTAAATTGTTTTAGAACAATTAGGAGAAAAATATAAAAAATAAATCCAATTTTTTTTTTTTTGAGTCAGCTCAAGAATTGTGTTTATTCCCACTCCCAGAGAGCTGGCTCAGTTATGAATTAAGGAACATTTTGCCTTTGACCAACGTGAACTGCACACTGAACTCCCCAGTCCAAGCTGAGATGTCCTTAGCTGGGTGATGTCACCTCAACTCACACACACGTGAATGCTCTCTTTCCAGGCACTAAATAACCCAGTTATGGTGTTGTCTCCATGGCATCACTGTAAAATACATGTCTTTAAACAAATCAATCAATAAATGGGTTTGCTGAACCAGCTTCATTTGTTTGTTCACCAAAACTGGAGTCAAGTCCCAACTAATCAAAAATGTCCACAGACAGAGTGAGCCTGTCCTGGGAGCGTTCTGCTACATCTGAGAGCCAAAGGAACCAGGAGGGATCATGGATCATGGATGGGAATGTCCCTGCTCTGACTCCTGCATGTATTCTCAGCCTGTGCTTTGATCAGCTTGATGCTGAACTGGAGAAGCAACTGCGGGATGCACAGACAGACAGGGAGATCCTTTGTTGGGAAACAGCTTCATTTTCCCTGCTCAGCCTGGTGTTACCCACCGGACAGGATTCCATAAACTCAGAATCTGCAGGATGGTTTCTGGTCAGTTTCCTCAGCTTTTGAGCAACACATCCCAAGCCATGGGGGAACAGAGGGCCAGGAATAATGGACAGCTTGCAGTCATGGGTTTGGAACTGTTTCATTTCCCTCTCATTTGCTGAGATTTGGAACCTAAAGCAGATGAATGCCACCAAACACAGGTTGGTTCTATCACATTCTTAACCCTCTCTGGGTAATATAAATCTGTATTTTTCATCCTCTACAGTCAATGGACTGTGTGTGCACACACTCCTCACACAGTAATTCACTGACTCTCCACCCCCAGAGAGGTGGAGGTAATGTATATACTCCTTAGGCCATGTTTATGTTTAAATGATTTCTCACTCAGGAGAAATCTTAGCTTTGATTAAAGGAAACAAAGTAGGATAGTGAAACAGGTTATCTCCAAAACTATTGTTTGGATTACATTGTCTGAGAACACTAAAAGGGATAATTCAGATATATATTTACAGATTTTATGAAGTCAATAGGCTTCACAGAGAGAGATGACAGGCATCACATTTTAAAAAATCTATATTAAAATTACAGAAATACCAGTGTATTTTATCAGTCACCACAAATAAATCACCCTCAATGGCATTTATGTACACAGTAATACAACACACCCAACTGAATGCCAAACCATAGTTTGGACAGAGCTGCTTGCTGGAATTTCCATGACTTTTGAAGAACAGGAAAAAAAGAGGCAGCCAGGTAGGTTAAATAATGTAAATATTGTTATTTACAGCCTGAGGTAAAGGGCTGGTTTAGAGGCACTGACAGGGCCTCAGCAGCCACAGCCCCTCCTGTGGCACAGAGGAGCCCAGCCCACGACTGCTCAAATCAAACCACAGGAAAACACTCACTGTAACTGCTGTAGCTTGCAGAGTGCTGGAGAAGGCTGGCAGCTGTTCCCAGAGCGCAGCTGAGGCTCTGCAGCCTGCACAGCTCTGAGCACACCACGCGCTCCAAGGGCTCCATCCCGCTGGCACAGCTCAGCCTGGGCCCCCAAAGTGCCCTTGCACCTTCCTGCCTTGTTTCTTGACTTCACTTTTCTCCTCCCTCCCGAGTTCCCCTCTTGCTGTCAGTCACCATTTGGGGAACTCCATATCCAAGGAGACAATCCAGGATCACTGTTTTTCCTGTTCAAGGGCTGTCACACCTGGAGCCTTTTGCCAAGGAGCCCTACCTACCTCCTGCTCCTGCCAGCTGTACCCCTGGGAAGCCATGCCTGAGGAACTGAGCTGGGAAAGCTGCTGTGGTGATAAACTGCCTCCAATATCTTCTGCTGTGATTTTGAAGATGAGCTACAAAATCCACTTGCATCCTTGTGCTCTGCAGGGAACTGCTGCAACAGAGGGAGAGGGCTGATGCTGCTTTATCCTGTGAAATCAAACAGAGGAGCTCAATACCACACTGAAAAAGGGCTCCGAGTGCAAGTCCAGTCTTGTCCTCAGCTCTTGGAAATCTACTTTTCCTTCATTTAATTGACAAAATCTGTAGATCATACAAGGAAGACAGTCCCTGCCAAAAATCCAACATCACTAGTTTTTAATAATACAATGGGAATAACCCCTCAGAACATATGTAATTATGGGAATGAGTCATTCCGATGGCATCATGTAACCACATTCACTGGGATTTGACAAAGATGAGGCCACATAAAACTCAAAATGATTTCATTTCAGCCCTGGTCAGGGCAGTGGTGCTGAGGAGCTGAGGCGACAGACAATGATGTGTGACCCTGTTGTCCTGGCTGGTTGTGGCACACCAGTGTCCTGCTGCAGCCAATGGAAACAGAACAAGAAAAAGCTACAGATTGAAACGGGGGGATGCATCAACAGCAAAGGAAAAGCTGTGAGTCACAGAGCAACAAAACATCAGCTTAGCAGAGCAAAGTATCTGACACGTTATCAGACACACAATGAGCAGCTGCAGCCTCGGGGATGCTGCAAGTTAAACACCAACTGCTGGCCCCAGTGCTGGAATTTGGGTTGGGAATATGAGAGCCAGGAAAGCGCAGCAGGAAGGGGCCACTCTGAATGCAGGTCCCACACATTATCAGAGGGATCTTTTCTTCTGACAGAAACCCCAGGCTTGTAGCCCACCCCTGGGTGTGTGGGGCTTGCTGTGAGCCCTCAGCCTTCCCACCAATGCTTCCAACCTGGGAATTCAGCACCCAACTCTGGGCATCCCCAAGACAAATTCTCCCTGCCACAACCCCCTGCCCAAAGCTGGCTGGGTCTGTTCTCTCACAGAAAGAGACGGCGACTTTCTGGCTGCACCCCAAGATCTCTTGCTAACAATAAAGAGGGAGTTTTCTTAAGGGAAAGGAAGAAAGAGTTGGGGAGAGCAGAGCAAGTATTACTCAACTATTTAGTCTAAAATTTTGAAAATCAAAAGGCTCTTCTGACAGATTGATATCAACTCTAATAGAAAACACACTTGTCCCGGGAAAACTCTTCTGCATGAGCCTCGAGTCTGATAGCTTAAACAATTATCTACAATTTGGAATTGATTTTTTATTCCCACATCAATGTGTACTTTTTCAATGCCCAAGGCACAGATAATTCTATTAAGAGAAAAACCAGAACGTGTAGGCTTAAGCCAAACAGCCTCCAACTCCAGACTGTGTCTTACAAAACATGTCCCAGGGCCTGACTCATCGTGGCTCCCTTGTACAGCAGGGACTCTACACCTCACAGCAAAACGCTGAAAATCATTAAAAGAACAAAATCCCAGCAGCTCTGTTATTGTTCTGGGTTTAAAGGAGCATTAGCAGCACCAGAAGGACATTGCACTGGCTGGGAACGATCTGCTCTGCTGCTAATAAGTGTTTAGGAAGGATGGGCCAGAGCTGTGTTTTGGGCAAGTATTCCCCAAGGTGCTGAGCTTGGCCCGAGCCCAAGCTCTGGTATCAATTAACACTGTTTCAGTTCAGCTTTGTTCATTTCCCCTAGGTGAGGAGCTTTCAAATTGCTATTACAATCTGGCAGTAACATGAATGCGGGCTTTGGACAGAGAACTCGCACAGATTTGATTTGTTAGTGCACTGTCCATGCAATTCTTCACACGTACATAAAAACACCATTGTTGTAATTGCTAATTTTTAAAATTCTTTGACAGTAACCCAGAAGGAACAGCCCTGTGCGCCTGTAAACACCTACCAGCACTGCCTTGTGCTCGAGTCTCTGCTGCGGCACTGCCCTCTGGCTGTCCCAGTGTCCCTCTGTCCCAGTGTCCTTCTGTCCCAGTGCCCTCTGCTGTCCCAGTGTCCTTTGGCTGTCCCAGTGTCCCTCAGTCTCAGTGTCCCTCTGTCCCAGTGCCCTCTGCTGTCCCAGTGTCCTCTGGCTGTCTCAGTGTCCCTCCAGCTGTCCCAGTGCCCCCTCAGTGCCCCCTCAGCAGCCCCAGTGCC
>VZRX01017336.1:42653-55846 GCA_013398075.1 Notiomystis cincta | reverse complement strand
CTCTTGTCTCCGCAGATCGCATCGGGGGCGAGGGCGGGAACAACATGCGGGACCGAGCCACGATCCGCCGCCTCAACATGTACCGGCAGAAGGAGCGCAGGTGAGCGCGGCCCGGCCGGGACGGCGCCGCGAGGCCGCCTGAGTGGCTCGGTACCGCCGGGCTCTCAGCCCAGCGGGTTCGGGGTTCGCCTGGGAAGCACCCGGTGCCTCTGCCTGGAATGTTGTGAGCGCCAAACACACGGAATTCGCAGCTCTCCCACAGCAGCACGGCTCTAAAGCTTCCCCCAGATCCCTGCAGAGCCTCAGCTCACCTCAGCAGCGGCACAGAGGGTCCCCCTGTTCCCCTGGAGGGAGCCAGGGCAGGAGCCTCAGGGAGCAGCACCCGCCGTGTTCTGAGAGGCTTCTCTCACATCAGCACCTTTGGTCTCTTGTGCCAAATTTCCCACTGTTTGGAGGAGGGATTTTGAAATATTGCTGAATTTAAACCAGGTCTCACCCTGTGATTCCTGCATTGAAGGGCCCTGCAGAGCTGCTGGGCAGAGCTGGTTAAAAGGCCCCATGAGAGGACACGGTGGGATGTGCTGGAAAATGGTCCTTGATGCTTCCTGCAGCCCCTGAGCCCTTCCTGGGCTGGCACAGGCACTGCAGGGAGGGTCTGCAGCGGGACCAGGGGCTGTGTCTGCCACTGCTGCTGCTCAGGGCTGGATCAGCTCCCCCCTGGAGTGGATCTCTGCATTCTGTGGCTCTGCTTCAAGGGCTGGAGGGCCCAGAGCTGGCCCTGTGCACTGACATGTCTTCATTTGCCCCCCAGGAACAAACATGGCAAAGTGATCAAACCCCTGCAGTATCAGTCAACCGTGGCCCCGGGCACTGTAGCAAGAGTGGAACCAAACATCAAATGGTTTGGTGAGTTTTGTCCAACCCCCAGACCCAGCAGGCTTAAAAACTGCTGAACTTTGGTGGTCTGAGAGCTGTGTGGGACAGGTGCTCAAAGGCAGGTGAGGGACTCCTGCTGTTGTCAGCCCTTGCCTGTACCTGTGCTTTGGGGGTTTGCTTCCCACACACCCCCTAAGGATGCTTTTTTTGGCTCCTGTGGCCATTCCCTGGGCTTGGCCCATGTGTGTGGCTGTTAAATGTCCTTGAGATGCTTCTAAAATTTCCTTTAAATGGTGGGAAAGAAAGGGATTGGCTGCCTGTTTGTGCAGTTTGGTCTCAGGTAAAACTCTTTGGGTTTTTCACTGGTAGTTTTGATCCTAGATGGAAAGTTCATGTTTTATTTGGAGCAGCCAAGATCAGGAGTGGCTGGGTGTGATGTTTGCTTTTCACATGCAGGAAATACTCGTGTGATCAAGCAGTCATCCCTGCAGAAATTCCAGGAGGAGATGGAGACTGTGATGAAGGATCCCTACAGGGTGATCATGAAGCAGAAGAAGCTGCCCATGTCCCTGTTCTACGACAGGATCAAACCACACGTGGGTGTCACTCTCTGGGCAGGTGTGCACAGGGCTGCCAGCCCCACTTACCTGTGAGCAGCTGTGCTCTCAGTTTGGGCAAGTACTGGCTTCTGGGAGCCTGGGAGGGGCAGCTGTACTGGATTCCCTGAGGAAGGATGGTTCTGATTCCCTGTCACTGTGGGCATCAAGGGTGAGGGCGAAGAAAGATACATTACTTAATAAAAATTATCGTTTTCCAATACCCCAAAAATTCTTTCCTGTGAGGGTGGGCAGGCCCTGGCAGAGGTTGCCCAGAGCAGCTGTGGCTGCCCCTGGATCCCTGGAAGTGTCCAAGGCCAGGCTGGACAGGGCTTGGAGCAGCCTGGGGTAGTGGGAAGTGTCCCTGCCACAGAATGAGGTGGAACAGGATGGGCTTTAAGGGCCCAAAGCCTTCTGTGATTGTTTGATAGGCTGTGATACTGTCATATTATGGTCTAATTTCTGACAGGTTAGTGTGCCAGCTGATGTTCTAATACTTCTGGCATCTCCTGGGCCCTTTTTGAGGCTGCTGCACACTGCAGACACTCGTGATGAATTTAAATTCAGAGACGTGTGTTTTATCCTGCATCAGGAACTCTTGTTCATTCAGCCTTCACTTCCAGTACATCAAGTTTTCGTTATTGCCATCTTTTTTCACGCTCTCTAAACCACTATTTTGGACTCTTGGTAGCTGTTTTGTCATATGGAAACTTTCTAAGTTTATGTCATAAGAATGTTATTTAAATCAGGGAAGAAAGTTCTGTTAAAATGTGCATTACAAAAACAAATTGCTGCTTGCAGCGACAGATTGTTTGCTGTTCCAAGACAAGCTGGCTTGCATTGCAAGTTCTAAAATCTACAGTTTTGATTGTAATTATTCCTGACAAAAATCCGAGAATTTGGCGAGATTTGAGCTCTTGTTAGAAAAACAAGCAATGATCAAAGATAGCAGCTGAATTTCCATCAGGGTGGTTGTAATTGCATTTGACACCAGTTATGGTGGAAGAGCTGAAGCATGGCTGGCTGGAGAGTGCAGAATGTTTTGTTGCTTGTTAAGAATCCCCTCCTGTGTTTCTCAAAGCTGGAAAACCCAAACATTGTTAGGGAAGTGCCTGTCACTCCTTCCAGGCTGCCAGGGCTCTGTTGAACTTGGGGCTCCTTCACTGCCTGTCACCAGAGATGGAAAGAAAACGGTGCTTGGGGTTGTTATTTTTTATCAACCTGTTTTTCCTCAGACCTCCAGAGTTCACATTCTTGACACGGAAACATTTGAAACAACGTTTGGCCCCAAATCACAGAGGAAAAGACCAACTCTGGCTGCAAGTGATGTGCAGTCTCTGGTGGAGAATGCTGAGGCCTCGTCAGAGTCTTATGACCAGGGCAAGGACCGAGACCTGGTGACAGAGGACACTGGTGTAAGGTGACTGGAAAGGAAAAATGATTCATTATTCATATGTATGAAAAGCCAGCCTTGTTTTTAAAGAAGTCTCTGGCACCTCCATCAATGCTGTTGCTGTGTGAGGAGTAAGGAAAAGGAGATTAGCTGAATTTGGGATTTTGGCTAAATACCAACTGTTGCTTGGGCTTTGTCCCCTCTTTTGTCTGTAAATGAGACAGAGAAGAGAAGAAGACCCTGTATCTGTGATTGCTGATGTTTCTGGTGATGTCTTCTAGGGATGAAGCACAAGAGGAAATCTTTAAGAAAGGACAGTCCAAAAGAATCTGGGGTGAGCTCTACAAGGTAAATGGCACTTGGAATTTGCAGCAGTCACATCTGTCAGCCTTTACACAGTGAGGGGCATCAGCACAGCACTGAAATCCTGTACAGCAACAATGAGAAAAGCTCAAAAAGAGTAGATTTTAATTTCCAAATCTCTGCCTGGCTGAGCTTGATTCTTGAGCTCTTGCCCTACAGGAAAAACATTCTTAAAATACATGATCTGGAAGAGGATTGGCAGAATGAAGGTGTAAGTTTCTCTTGGATTCCTGGGTCTTCACCACAAGTAAAAGAGTCATGTTCCCTTAAGTTTCTTTAGGCTAAAAACATCTGGCATGTTGGTGGGGTTGTCTTGGGTTGTCTCTGACCCTCAGTTCTCCATGAGCCACCGTGGCTGCCAGAGAAATGGAGACTGAGTGAACTGGGGTGGTATGAGCAGTTTGTGTGCTCTCAGTGACTCTGAGGTGTGAAATTGCTTGACTATTTGCTCTGAATTTCTGAATGTAGCTTAAAACCTTTTCATTTGGATCTAAAAGCACTGGGAATGGTTGAGCAAAACAGATTTCAGTAAGAGGCTGCCAAAACTGCAGGGAAAAGCTGTGAAACAAATTCACTTGGCTTGAAGCAAGTCATAAAATGACAGCTCCCTGCTGTAGTTGCTTCGTGGACTAACAGCAGGTTCCTGCTTGGTTGTGTGTTTCATATTGATCCAGAAAACATCCTTTATACCCTGTTCCATTATGAAATGGCAGAAGGGAGTTGTTGCTGAATGGATGATGAACACTGGCGGTTTGTGTGCTGCAGCACTTTAGTTTCCCATTTGGGTGTTTTCTTTCCCTGGTGCATGACAACAGGTAAAAGTCATTCAGCTGTCCTGGCTGAACTTGGAGGGGATTTAGGAGAGGAGAGAGTGGAGCACCAGTGCATGTTGGTCTGAGCTTCACTGCTCTGTGGGGAAGTAGCAGTTTGTGAAGGATGCAAGGTTTTTAAATTAATGATGTAGTTTCAAATATGAGTAGATTTCATTTGGGAGGTACAGGTATCTTGCTTTCTCCAAGATCTTTTACTTCCATGTGAATTTTTTTATTTTTCAGGTGATTGACTCATCAGATGTTGTTGTTCAAGTTCTGGATGCCCGGGATCCCATAGGCACTCGCTCCCCTCATGTGGAATCTTACCTTAAAAAGGAGAAGCACTGGAAACATCTCATTTTTGTCCTGAACAAATGTGATCTCATTCCTACCTGGGCCACTGTAAGCACATTGTTCTGTGGACCTTCTTTGTTCCTGTTGTAGCTGTGCTGTAGCTCCTTGCCAGTCCCCACGCTGGTCTGGAAGGCTGTACTGCAGCTGGGGTGCTGGGAGTTCTCTGCTTGCCTGCAGTAAAAGTAACAATTACAATGTAAATCTGTCCAAGTTTGGCCAAGTTGAGCAACACACACCAGCCACAAATTCCCTACTTCCTCTGTCTGGATTTAACAGTTCAGCTGTTGTCTCCAGAGTGTGCTAAATGTTAGTCTGCCTAGGATCCATATCCACCCCAGCTGGTTTGCTTTATGTCATTAAACTAATGAGTTTTAGCTAGCAGTGAAGGCGTTTTTGGGAAATTGTTTGTCTTTTATACAAACAATACTCAGTGCTTTTAGCTGTTGGGTTGGGGAAGTGCTTCAAAGGTTCTTCCCCAGCAATGTTCATGGCCAGTTGCAGTTGTGAGCCCAGTGCAGATGCTGTGTCCTCCTCCCTGAGCACACACTGCCACTCTCCAGCCCTGGCTCTCTAACCCCCTCCCCTTTGCCTCTCCAGAAACGCTGGGTTGCTGTCCTTTCCCAGGAGTATCCAACACTGGCTTTCCATGCCAGCCTCACAAACCCATTTGGCAAAGGTGCTTTCATACAGCTCCTGAGGCAGTTTGGAAAGGTACAAAACAATGCTGGGGATCTGTGGCTGGTTTGGGGGTGGGGGGGGGTTCCTGTGTGGTCTTTTGCTCTGTTAGCATTTGTGGTTCAGGACTGCAGTGGTAATTGTGTCCCTCACTGTGAGCTGTATGTAAAAGGACATGTTATTTCTCACCAGTTGCACTCTGACAAGAAGCAGATCAGTGTGGGGTTCATTGGTTACCCCAACGTTGGCAAGAGCTCAGTGATCAATACCCTGCGGTCCAAGAAGGTGTGCAGTGTGGCCCCCATTGCAGGGGAGACAAAGGTAGGAGCACCCCTGTGTTAAAGATGCAAGAGTGGTCGAAGGCAGAATTTGTGTGAAATCAGCCTGATGACCTTGTCAAGTTGTGCACTGCCCTGCACAGGCTGTGTGGCCCTGAGTGGGGCTGATGGGCAGTCCCTGCTCTGAGGCACTGCTCTGGCAGCATTCCCAAATCCCCACTCTGCTGTGATGGCAAAGCTCAGCTCCCTGTCTGTGCTCTCCTGATCCAAATTCTGGCTCAGGCTCTGTTTCTCTGACTCTGATCTTCAAAAATTGAGCAAGGACTGTGTGAAGGTGCTGATGGGGACTGCTGCTCTCTCCCAGGTGTGGCAGTACATCACCTTGATGCGGCGGATTTTTCTCATTGACTGCCCTGGCGTGGTGTATCCATCAGGAGACTCAGAGACAGACATTGTGCTGAAGGGAGTGGTAGGTGTCTGCACTGGCTGCTGGAAAGGTTTGCTTTTCTTGTCACTGTGCTGGTCTCACAGGAATGACTGCACATTTCCAAGGGTTGATCCTCTACCTGTGCTTTCTCAGGTTCAAGTTGAAAAGATTAAGAGCCCCGAAGACCATATTGGTGCCGTGCTGGAAAGAGCCAAAGCAGAGTACATCAGGAAGACATACAAAATTGATTCCTGGACAGATGCAGAAGACTTCCTTGAGAAACTTGCTGCTAGGACTGGAAAACTGCTAAAGGTGCCACAGCTTCCTGCATTTGGTGGGCTGGAAGAGTGTGTGGCCTGTTCTGAACACAGGAAATGGCAATGTTTCTGTTGCTTACAGGGTGTAGGAGGCCCTGCAAACACCAATATAAACTGTTCCTGCTTTTTCTCAGGGTGGTGAGCCTGACTTGCAGACTGTGAGCAAGATGGTTCTCAATGACTGGCAGAGGGGCAGAATCCCTTTCTTTGTGAAGCCACCGAATGCAGAACCAGGTCAAGCAGGCCCTGAGGTAAGAATGTGATACTTGTGCCTCCTCTTCCCACGTGTTTGATTTTCCTAATGGTTTTCACTGCTGCTTCTCCCAGAGACTTGGGTCTGTGCCTGCCCTGGGCTCTGCCCAAGCATGGTCCTTCAGGTGGCACCTGAATTTGGTGAGGACCAGGTAGCAGTGCTCTTTACAGAGATGTCTGAGTCATGACTGACTACCAGAAGTGTCAGTAATCATGTTGTCATTTTTCTGAAGAGAGAAAATGGAAATTGTTCTGGATATGATGGGACAGACTTTGGGGAAATATATCCATGATGCTCTTCCTTTCAGCCTCCTGTGTTGGAAACATCTGTGACATCCAGCCAAGATAATACTGAGGAGAAGGCCTCTGAGGTGGTGGCATCAGATGTGGAGCCAGCAGAAGAGAGGAACAACACAGACAGTGAAATCAGGCAGCTCATGTCCCACGTTCGGCAGAACTTCGGCAGGATTAACGTGGCACCTCAGTTCTCAGAAGAAGACCTGGTTCCTGTGGATGTGCCAGGTTTTGATGACACAGACAATGATTCCTGTGGAGAGGAGGAGCAGGAGGAGGAGGAGAAAGAGGAGAATGAGCAACATCAGGATGCAGGAGAGGAGGAATTGCAGGTGGCTGCACCAGGAGCTCAGGAGAGCTCTAAAGCAGTTCTTAAGGCTTTGGAGGACAAGATTGCAAAATACAAAAAATTTTTGGATAAAGCCAAGGCCAAGAGATTCTCAGCAATCAGGTACCTGAATCTGTCCAATACATTGCAGGGGGGAAAAGGGTTGATGAGGCTCTGCTGTTGTTTGATCCCATTCCTTGCTTGGCAAGTTCCCCTTTGCTACCACACACAAGTTGCCACAGCTTATCTGGCTTAGCTCTAAGGGCTGGAAATTTGGCCAAGTAGCAGTTTGTTTTTGAAAGATGATTCAAAGAAGTCCTATTTACCAGCAAATTAAAAATGTTCTCACTTTTAGAAAGCTGCCTCTTAAACTATGGATTGGAATTACCATTATTTTGGTATTCTGGGCAGCAATACTGCATCCTTGATGTTGGGCAATACCAAGGCTGGATATGCCTGGGTCTTTGTGCATGTGCAGAGAATCCTGGCCCATACAGCAAGTCCAGTTTTAGCACAGCTCACTCCCCAGCCTTGTGAGGACTGAGATTTCAAGGTTCAAGTGCTCCATTTTCTCTCTCATCCTGCACCACGAGCACAGTAACTCCAGTGACAAGAGTATTGCAATATTTTGGTGCAAAGACTGGCTTTGATGCTGACGGGGGACTGGGATCTGCTGGAGTTTGATGGCTTCTCAGAGGTGGTCACTGTTTGTGTAATAACAATCTTTTATTGCTGGTTTTATCTTCTGCAGAATCCCTAAGGGACTGAGTGACAAAGTGTTTGCAAAATCCATGCAGAAGGCTGAAGAACCCAAAGAAACTGAAGACAGAGGTAAAACAAGATGTGTAGAGGCTCTTAATCTACATTTGGAAATCCTATGAGCGAGACAAAAAAGTGGCATTAAGGGGAGAAGCTTCCACTGGATCCTGTGTGCAAGTTCTTTTCCTCTAAAACTACTTAAATCACCTTTTAGCTGACCCAAGGGCTGCTGCTAACCTGGTGTAGCCTTCCCATAGAAGGCTGTGTGATGGGAGATGTCCCTCTTAGTGAGGGAAGACACAGTGAAGGCAAGTGTTGAGTTCCAACAGCCTGGGCTCCAGGCAGGCTGCAGCCAGAGCTGCTCCCTTCCCTGGGGTGTTACACAGGAGGGAGTGGACAGGGTTTGGGGTGTTCTAAAAGCACAGACACTTCAGGCTATAGGTTTTACTATGGCTTCAGTTGCTGTAGGCACTTTGAGTAAAGGCATAATCAGGTGGGAGAGGCCTGTCCTGACAGGACTATGGAATTCTCCTGGAGTTGACTGGGACTGGAGCAATCTGCTTCTCCAGAGCTGCTTTCACAGTAATAGCTGGTGATCCTCTCTGAGGAACACTCATGTTATTTGGGGAGAAGCTCTTTAATACAGCCAGGGGAGTGTGTTGTTAAGGAGTTGAGATGGTGACCTCAAACAAAGGAGTGTTCTGGAAGATACCAAGTGTGTGATCTCTGCTGTTTGCAGGCAGCACAGAGAAGAAAAGAAAGAGGAAAGAAGAAGAGGAAAGTGATGATGATGATGACCAGCTGGGTAAACAACCTTGCAAGAAACTCACATCCAAAGAAGTAAGTGTGATTTCCTATAGTACAACTGAGCAGGGAAATAAGCTGGCTTTTTTATCCTTGGAGATACCACTAAAGAGCTTTGAGACTTTGGTCATGAGCAGAACGGAATGAAATCTGAATTCTGTTAGGAATGCTCTGTCACACCCCTCTTACCTGACTATGCACACCAGATTGCATCTTGTACCTTGCTGACTACTCTGTAAAGACTTGAAGTGGAGCTTAACTCTCCTACGAGCAGGGTGGGTGGGTTCCGTACAGAGTCACATCAGTAACATTTTGTTTAAAATTATTTATTTGCCTTAACGCCTGTGGAATGCAAAGTGAACAGCACTGGAGAGTTGCAGACACTGAGGCTCTGGATGCTGGGGATTTGCTAATGTGTTTTGTGTTTGCAGAGGAGACGAGCCGAGAGGCAGCAGCGCTCCAAGAAAGTCGGAGTCCGGTATTATGAAACTCACAACGTGAAAAATAAGAATAAGAACAAGAAAAAAACTGGCTTGGAGGGACAAAGATCAAAGCACAAAAAATACAAACATAAGCAATAGCTGCTTATTCTATTAAATTTTACATAAAACAGCTCTAGTATGCGGTGGCTTTTTTTACTATAAAACTTGCGGTTCCTGTTCAAAGCCCAGTGTGACCGGTCTGTCCTGGCCCCAGGAGCAGCATCTCTCTCTTTGTCTCTGCATCATCTGAAAGTTCTTTGTGCAGTTGGAGCTGATGGTATTTCCACATCGCCAGCCCAGGCCAGCACACACTGCAGTAGCCAAAGAGCTCTTCCAGTGCTGCTCAGTGGTGGGGTTTGGGTGGGTTTTTTTCTGGAAACTGGCTTTTTGGGGTTTTTCACATCACTACAGGGAATTCTCTGTGCTGTGTTCACTTCAGCTGCTTACAGAGGTACCTCAAGCAGGGATTTCATGTGCTTCTGTTGAGAAGTGAGTCTATGACTGCCATCATGCCCCTTCATTTCACTGGAAACCATCACACCCAGAGCTTTGGTGTTGCCTGTGCTCAGTCACTGCTGGTTCTGACAAGAGGATTTCGATGTCCAGTTGACACCAGCTTGCAGGTTCTCAAGGAAATACCCCCAAGACACCTGTCCAAGAGTGAGCTGCCATTTCTTTCTTGGTGCATCTTACTTTTCTTGTCGGCACTTTGATACTGTTTCTGAATCTTCTACAACGTTTTCAAATTAATAACGTCAGAGAGATGTCTGCATTTAAAAATGTTTATTAGTTATTGCTTTGAAGGTCGTTAGCACGTTACCAACAGGCAAGTCCCAACAGACAAGTTCACTCTTCAAAGAGCTGACTGCTGAGATGGCTCTGAAGGAGGGAGCAGTAATTAATGAAGCTCTTGAATTTCAACTCTTCAAGAGAGAAAGAAAGAACACAGTTACACTGCCTGCTGTTACTGGTAAGTGAAAACTCAAGATCGTTTTAGGAAGACAAATCTTTGTCACTAATTGCAAGCTTCTTGCTCTTGACAGCTCTTCTGAGCCTGCCTTGAGGACAACAAAACAATTAATTCTTTGCTGCAATGATGCTGTCAAGTTGGGTCTGAAAAACAAACGAGACAGTGAGACAAATTAGATTCCCTAACCTAAAAAATAAACCTTCAGTGCTGTGAAGGGCTAAAGTTTCTGTTGGATGTTCAGAGCAAGGAGCTGAGGGACACTGCAGTGCTGCCAGGAGAGCCAGGCCAGGTTTGTTCCCCAGCAATTGCATTCCTACATGTTTTATAAATTAGTTTGTCGTTCCTGGCATGCACACTTGTTGCACTCTGAGGAGAACAGAGCTGGCCTTGGCTCTGAACGTTGAGAGGCTTGGTTGAGAATGTGAAGCATTGAGGGGGAAATTAAATAAAAGCTGTTGAAACAGTGGTCTGAATTCTCTGATTTCAGGCTGGACTCTGAGCTAAATTAAGTATTTGGCTCTCCAGCATTTGGAACATCAACTGACTCTGGGACAAGAGGAGCTGGGAACAGCAAGTTTTGTGATTACTGAGACGATTTGATGTCAGTCAGTGGATTGGTGGGAGCAGCCAGCACAACAACCCACAGCAGTGGCAAACACAGCTGGTGAAGTACAGGTACCTCAAGGAGGAAACTGATTCAGGGGCAACACACATCTGATCTAAGATTTTGTGTCCTAAACCATTCCAAGGCAGCCTGAAAATATGAGCAAGAAAGTAGGATCTGCAGGAAGAGCAGCTTGCACTAAGGGAAATGTTTTTAGCTGTAGCCAGAAACATTTGATGTTGTTCAGGGTGACATTCTTTCCTTACTCAAAAGATGTGGGCTCTTTTTTCCTTTTAAAAACCAAGTACAGAGCAGAAGTTCTGTTCTCCCCAAAGCCACATGCACAAATAATTATCCAGTCCCTGCACAGTTGTTCTTGGGTAATATTTAATGTTAAATGCTGTGTTGTATTACTAGGGCTTTAATGGTTTTAACGAGAATTTTACCACTGGTATTTGGAATTCTGGGTTTTTACTGACCTTCAGCTGCTGGTTTGTCCTTTTGAGGAACAGAACCTCTTCACTGTGTTTCTTCTCTTCTATCTCTCGCCGTTCAGTTTCTTGCCTTTCAATAGCCTCACATTTCGCTTTCTCTTCACTCACTTGCTTTTCCAGCTCCCTGTTCTCCTCTTCCAGATCTGCAATCTTGGAAAAAGAGTACGGACGGCTCGAGTTTTGTTGGCAAACAGCCAGTTTTCAGTTAAGATGGGACAAAGCTGTGCCTGGTACAGTCTTTAAGGCTGTATAGAACAAGCCTCAGAAGCACAGCTCAGCCCGGGGAGCGAGCCGAGTATTTTTGTGGTCTTTGCTGCCATCCCGTGGAAAGGGAAACAACGGATTTAAGGAAACAACATTTGCTCTCGGCGTCTCATGCACGAGAAGCTCCACCACGGGGCCGAGAGCCGCACTCACCCTTTTCTCCAGGTCGGCCTTGCCCTGCTCCGCCTGCAGCGCCTTGCGCACGCCGAAAGCCACGCTGCTCTCGTAGAGCGCCTGGTAGGCAGAGAGCGTCAGCTGCAGCTCGTCCCGCACCCGCAGCAGCAGCAAACCCCGCTCCGCACAGCTCACCGTGGTCTGCCGGATCAGCTCGTCTGCGAACAGGGAAGGGCGGTGCCTTTACCTGGGAGCGCGGGGCTCGCCCGGAGCCGGAGCCGCTCCTCTTACCCCTCCTCACCGCGCAGCAGGGAGGTGCAGGGAGTAATAATTGATCTGTTATAGAGCTGTTATATATAATAATTGATCTGTTATAGAGCTGTTATAGAGCTGTTATATATAATAATTGATCTGTTATAGAGCTGTTATATATAATAATTGATCTGTTATAGAGCTGTTATAGAGCTGTTATATATAATAATTGATCTGTTATAGAGCTGTTATATATAATAATTGATCTGTTATAGAGCTGTTATAGAGCTGTTATATATAATAATTGATCTGTTATAGAGCTGTTATATATAATAATTGATCTGTTATAGAGCTGTTATAGAGCTGTTATATATAATAATTGATCTGTTATAGAGCTGTTATATATAATAATTGATCTGTTATAGAGCTGTTATAGAGCTGTTATATATAATAATTGATCTGTTATAGAGCTGTTATATATAATAATTGATCTGTTATAGAGCTGTTATAGAGCTGTTATATATAATAATTGATCTGTTATAGAGCTGTTATATATAATAATTGATCTGTTATAGAGCTGTTATAGAGCTGTTATATATAATAATTGATCTGTTATAGAGCTGTTATATATAATAATTGATCTGTTATAGAGCTGTTATAGAGCTGTTATATATAATAATTGATCTGTTATAGAGCTGTTATATATAATAATTGATCTGTTATAGAGCTGTTATAGATCTGTTATATATAATAATTGATCTGTTATAGAGCTGTTATATATAATAATTGATCTGTTATAGAGCTGTGGCGTTAAACACAGCGGGGGAAAGCTGAGCCAGCCCCTCGGGTAATGCCAGCCACGCTGATCCTCGAGAGCAGGACCAGCAAACACTCAAAAATGTGCAAGGACTCGCTGCACTTTTGGGGGAGCCTTCAGAGCACCCCGCTCTCCAACCCCTCCCTCGCCTCCGGCAGACCAGAGCGCCATCAGAGCGCGTAAGATGGACACGGGTTTAGGTTCCTTTAAACGAACCGCAGGTTTGAGTGCAGCTGGGAGGATTTCGAGCTGTTTTCCACGCGCGGGGCCGTCCCGCGGGCCTGCCCGGGCACTGACCGAAGCACTGCGTGTAGAGCTCCCTGCGCACGGGGCACAGCCCGGTCTCCCGCGCCTGCCGCTGCTGCAGCTGCCGGTCCAGCTGCTCCTGCAGCAGCACCACGTCCCGGCGGGTGCTGGGCGCGGTGGACACCTCCTGCACCCACAGCTTCTGCGCCTCCTCCCACTCCCTGCCAGAGAAGCACCGGCCGTTACCGGAGCCAGCGGGCGCCCGCCGGGCGCTGCCGGCCCCGGCCCGGCCCCGCTCACCGCGGCGGCAGGATGGCGTTCAGGAGCTCCTGCGGCTGCTGCGTGCAGGGGATGCCGGACGGGGGTCGCGCCGGAGCGCCCTTCAGCGGCTGGGCCTGCGGGAACGGGAGAGCACAGCGCCG
>VZRX01017336.1:16957-37936 GCA_013398075.1 Notiomystis cincta | reverse complement strand
GGGATCGCTACCTCACCAACCAGAAGTGAGTGGCGGAGCCGCTGCCCACCTGCCCGGCCCCCCCCTCCCGCCGGCCCGGCCCCGCCATCGCCCCTTCTCTGTTTCAGGAACTCCAACAGCAAAAACGACCGGAGGAACCGCAAGTTCAAGGAGGCCGAGAGGCTCTTCAGCAAGTCCTCGGTCACCTCAGCAGCGGTGAGTGCCGGCAGGGGCGCAGGTGGGATGAGCAGATGGCCCCAGAACCGTCCCTGTGCCCACCCCTCTCCTTCTCCCTGTCCCTCTCCATTCCCATCCCTTTCCTTGTCCCCACTCCTGTTCCTGTTTTATCCCCATCCCATCCCTGTCCCTTGGTGCCGCTGTCCTGCCGTTTGCACCTGCAGAATGACTTCCCCAAGTGAAGTCCCTCACCTGCCCTGGCTCCCTGGCCAAAGCAGCCCCTTCCCACCGTGCAGCCCCTTCCAGAGCCCCTTTTCTGGGGGTGTCACTGCTGTCACTGCTGTCCCCTGTCTTTGTTTCTGCCCCTGGTGCCACTTGGGGCCATGGGCACCTCAGAGGGATGTGTCTGTGTGGCCTGGGCTCCACACTTGGAGCCCTGGGAAGTGAATCCCTGCCTGGCTTGACAGCCCGTTTGGTTTTCCAGGCTGTCAGTGCGTTAGCTGGAGTCCAGGACCAGCTCATTGAGAAGCGTAAGTCTCTCTGTCATTTTTCTGTGGATTTGGGAAGAATTACACTCTCCCCACCATTCAGCCCTGTCTCAGCCTTCCAGATCTGGGCTGGACTCGGGCTCCTGTTCCCAGGCCCTGTGTCTGCTGCCCTCGGGTTGCTCCTGGCTGTTGACTTCCCAGTTCCTTCCATGCTCAGCAGGGGTTTGTTGTGTGTAAAAGGGATTGAAATTGGTTTGGTGCCCCTTGGAGGAAGAGGCTGGATGAGCTGAAGCACTGTGTCACTGTAGCTGTGTCAGTCACAGGAGATGTGGGGAGGGACCACTCACCTCCAGCATATTTAGAAATGTTTTTGTGATCAGCACCAAATAGAACGTGGTTCCAGAGAGCCTCAGTGCTGAGGAGCAGCAGAAACTGTTGTCTCCCGGGCTCTGTGATCCACCTCCTGGTGCTGCAGGGCTCAGGTGTCTCTGCTGCTGTTCTGGGGTTGTTTCTCCCACTCAGGCCTGTGCCAGGGCAGCCAGGAGCTCACCTGGTGCTCACCTGGGTTTGTCCTGCTCTAGGGGAGCCAGGCAGTGGCACAGAGAGTGACACTTCTCCAGACTTCCACAACCAGGAGAATGAGCCCAACCAGGAGGATGCTGAAGAGCTGGATGGCTCCGTGCAGGGTGTGAAGCCCCAGAAAGCTGCTTCCTCCACTTCTTCTGGGAGCCACCACAGCAGCCACAAAAAGAGAAAGAACAAAAACAGACACAGGTCAGTGGGACCAGCAGCCTGCTCACCTCACCTGGACAGTTGGCTGGGGCTGGATTGAATTTATTGTCTGAGGGGAACCAGTAACATAAGGGGCAGCTGGGGCCAGTTTGGGTGGTTTTCCTGGTTTTGGGAGAGGAGGGGGAAGTGCTGAGGAAGTTAAACAAGCAGCACAGGGTGCTCCCTCCAGCTGTGGCACAGCTGTGCTTCTGGGCACAGCTCTGCCACCTCTCCAGGGTAAAGCTTATTCCTTCCAGCAGGTCCTGCCCTCCTGAGCTTGCTGCTTGCTTTCTGCAGAGCCCAGTAGGACAGGAATGTTAGTGCTTTCTTTGAAGGAGGGTGGGAAGCAAATGGGAATGATTTGGGGGTTTTGGACACTCCCAGTATCTGGATTTCCACTCCAGCCCCTTCCAGCTCTCACATCCCAGCCAAGCCTCAGTGCTGGCACAGAGGAGTTGCTGTGTCACCTTCACCTCAGAGTGTTTGTTATTAAACTGACCTGAAATTCATGTGAAACAGATTCCTTGAACTCTTTTCTGGTTGGATTTACGTGTCCAGCTCTGCCCCTAAGGTGTAATGAGGGCGGTGAGCTGGTCCCTGTGCCCTCAGCCTGGGCTGCTGGCACTGACAGTGCCTGTGAGTCAGGCCCTGAGGGAGGAGAACCATGGAGAGGAGACCCTGCAGACAGAGCTGTGCCTCTCTGGAAGGATTGCTGAAACTGGGGGCTAGGATTTAATAGAAGTAATGGAGTTTTTAAAGCTCCCTGGTGTCTGTGCTGGCTCTGAGCTGTTGGCTCTGGCTAGGGACAGCCTTTCCTCTTTAAGGCACCTGCCACTCAATTAGAGAAAGGGTTTAAGGTGTAAAAGTTTACAAGGGGGGCTGGGGACAGTTGGGGTGGGGGCACGAGGTAGGTACTGAAAAATACTTTAACTCCTTTTTTTAACCTTCATTAAGTGTTGAGTCATTAGCATGTCTTTAATTCTTAGGTCAGAATTTCCTTCCTACAGCAGCCTGAATTGGGCAAATGCCCAAAAGGACTGAAAGTCCCTTTGGTTCCTCATGAGCTGGGAATCCAAAGAAGTTCAAATCTCTTTTTTTGCCTGTAGATATTTGGAAGAAGTTCAGGAATAACACAAGAAACTACATCCGTGAGCAAGTCCAGAGAAACAACCTGTAAAACTGAAGTACAGCTTAAGAAAACTGCCATTTCAAACAAATTATAAAATAATCTCGAGGGCCCTTCCCTGGACAAACAATGGCCACCAACATGGTGGGGTGCAGGGCAGGTGCTGGAACTGACATAAATCCCTTTGCTCTGGTCCATTACCCGGACTTGAGGGACAGGAGCTGGGGGGAAGCTGCCCCCCAACAGGTTGTGTGGCTCTGGGTTCCTCCACATCCCCCTCTGCAGCTTTGGCTGCTGCTGCCAGGCCAGGCTGCTGGACAGAGGAGCCCTGCCCTGCTCACCTGTGGCAGCTTCTGTGTTCCCAGGCCCCATCAGACTCTCCGAGGGGCTCAGTGAGGCAGGAACTGACTGTTTGTAATGCTTAGCAGGGCCAGGTAGATAATTACAAAAGATAAAAGAGATAATTAAATCTGTCTGTAATAAAAGCTCTGTTAAAATTGTGATTGCTGTTACTGACTGTCCCCTGAATTTTGGCAGATGAGACCAAACAATTCTCAAGTATATTTAGGCTAAAAAAACCCCAGCAACAACCCAGTCCCTGATCCTGCTGCCAGGGTGTTCCAAGCCCCACAACCCTGCAGGTGCTCCAGCCAGACCTGTGGGTCTGTCCCTTGAGGGGTCTGGCATGAAAAAGAGAACAAAATAAAAAGAAATGTTGGCTTTTCTCTTTATTCAGAAGCTCTTCCTTTGGCAGCAGACTCTGGGTTCACTGCCCCGTTCCTGGAGAGCCGGGAGGTGCTGGGACAGCCCTGCAGGAGCTCGGCCTGGCTGGGGCTCCCGGGGGCTCTGGCTCAGCAGGGCACCTTTGGTGCTCCCAGGGCCTCAGGTGTGGGTCACAGTGCTGTCCCTCTGCTCCCTCCCACACCTCAGGAAGGCCAGGGGGGATGTTTTCCGTGTTCCTGGCTGTTTCCACGGCTGACAGGTGTTCGAGGCAGCCCAGTGCTGTTCCTCTGAGCGGTGCAGTCCTGGAATGGGGTTCTGTGATCAGTCCTTCCTGAGCAGTGCCAGCCGTGGGCAGAGCTGTGCCTGGAGGCAGAGCTGTGGCACTTGTCAGGGGCTGGGACAGCCACCAAACTGGTCAGCTCTGGCCAGGTGTCCCTGGGCCACCACTGCTGGGGGTGTGGGGGGACAGCCCAGGGCAGCCAGGGTTGGGCACCACGTTCTGTGTCACCTCTGCCTGACCCAGCTTTGCCTTGCCCTGGCAGCCCAGCCCCTCCCCAGCTCCCCAAGCCCACCCTGCTTCCTGACCCCTCACTTTGGTTTCCCAAGCCCTCGGGTTCCTCTCCTGCCCCTGAGCTCTGCCCTCCCCGGGTCTGGCAGCTGCCCCTCTTTCAGCTCCTGAAATCCCCCGTGTAAACCAAACCCACCTCTCTGCTAACACCTCTTGTTCCCAGAAATCCAGGGGGAGGGGGACTCTGGATTGCCAGCCCAGAGTGCTTTCTGTGTCCAGTCCTGGTTAAGAGAGCTAAAGAACTTGATGGTGTTTGAACACTGGCTTTATTATTTATTTAATTTTATTTTTTAGCAATCTCGCTAGGGTGGCTAATCAATTAATTGATTTAATTCATTAGTATATTAATTTCTATTGCTTTCTTCCTTTCAAATGCTGCCCCTCAGCCCGTCTGGCATGTTTGATTATGACTTTGAGTAAGTTTGACTTGAATTAGTACTTGTGCTGTGTTGTTAGTGTGTAGACACCGATGTGCCTTTTGAGACCTTGCTAACCCCTAGTTTATCTGTTTAATTGTAGGTATGTATATTAGGTTAGGCTGGGAAGTTTTTTTTAAAAACAGAAAAGCGTGATGGAGGTAACATTTTATTTAATAACTTCAGCAAATTATAAATTAACTTCACTCTTCTTTACCTTTCTGTTTCATATTTAGATAAAACTTTTTTAACTTTAAAACTTAGTTTAAAAACTGATTCTTTTGGCTTTGCTGCTTAAGGAGATTAGTATAGACTTGGATATTTCCTTCTGGAAAAATGTGCTAAACTCAATACCTTTGGCTCATATAATCCCTGTCATTCTAACTCCTCTCTATCCAAGTAAATAACTCTCTCACACTATGTCTGGCTAATTACCTGTGGCATAGTTCCACCTCTGGCAGATTAAATTAACATAGAGCATGCCTAGTTCCCCCCCTGTTCACCTGCCTAAGTGCCCTGTGATTGATTGTGCCCCTTGATTAACTCTGTCTGGGAGTGGATGGAATCTGCTTTTTGGCAAATGATAGCTCCACTCTCCTCTGCTGCTCTCATGCCCAGTAACCCTGGGAACAGCCCTGGCTCAGCCAGTTGGGAATGGATGGATTAACAGTAGTCTCTGTCGTAGCTGTGCCCTGTGCAGTAACTCTGGTGTTGGGTCAGGCATTGACATGGACGTTTCTCTTGTCTTTCCAACCACAGGATTGATCTCAAGTTAAACAAAAAGCCAAGAGCCGTAAGTATCCGTGCTCTGTCTGTGTTTTCATTGCTCACTGGAGGGGCTGGCTGACTCCCAAGCTTTAAAAAAACCTCCTTGTGCTGCTGTCATTTAAGTTCTTATTGTCATGGCTGAGGAGTCACCGTGAGATCAGCGTTGTCCCCTGGCTGTAACAGCAGCTGAGCCCAGGTGGGCTGTTCTGAGCCCGGGTCTCAGATAACTTCTCATGGAAAAAGCTGCTTTGCACCCTGTTATCTTGTCATGATGTGGAGCATCAAGAGCATCTGGTTTGAGTTGATACTCAGGGTTGGAAGGGTCCATCCTTTTCAATGTTTAGCTACAGGAAAAGGATCTGTTTTGCCTGCAACCAGTGTTGTGTGAGACGAGAGAGCACTGAGAGCCCCCAGCTCCAGGAGGTGGGAAGGTGTTAACGTGCTGTCCTTTCTCTGCAGGACTACTAGAGCCATCAGTGCTGATGCTCCTGGGATTTAGGTCTGTGACTCTCCACTGAGAAGCCCTGAAGCAGGATGGCAGCTGCAGCAGGAGTGACTCACTCTAAGGGACTTGGCTGGGGGGGAGGAAATCCTGGACCATGTACTTTGCATCATTTTTAAATCACCTGAGTTGCAGGAAGACAAAGGTGGTGTTGTAGTTGTAGTAGTTCTGAATTCCTGACTGTTCTGTGCTTCCACCTTGTCGGGAACTTCCTGAAATGGCTGATACTGCTGCCCCCTGTCACCTGCAGACCCACACAGAGGCATTTCCTTTTCCACTGGAACTGGGGTAGGATTCAGTGTGTCCCATCCATGTTGTGAGGCTTAGATTACTTTTGTTGCTGATATTTAGCTTTGCAGGTCCGTTTTTTTTTTGTTGTTGTTTGTTTTATTTTGTTGGTTTTGTTGTGCTTTTTTTTAAAGCTGAAGTGTATAGTTACAAGTTGACTTTGGGTTTCTTTGTTTAGTCCGTGTAGTGGAAGGTTCTTCATTTTGTGGAGCAGCTCTTTTGATTCTTACTCAAGCAGAAAAGGTAGTCTACCATTTTCTCTCACTTTCATTTTAAACACCATCTCAATATTCCTCGTGCATTAGGTGCAGGAAGGGCCAGAGCTCAGAGCCAGCTCTTCACTGTCTCTGACTTTGGGTGGGTTCTCTTTTTAATATAAACTTCTGTAATTTGTACATAAACAATAAAAGTTCCATGTTTGTCTCTTCTCATGGTCTATTCAGTCCAAACTCTGACTCCTGGTGCTTTTTAGTGTCCACCTGCTTTATGAGGACTCTGCTGAATTCTTCCCCTTCGGCACCAGAGCTGTTCCTCGTCCCGTGGCCCATGGGAGGTTCGCTTGGTGCTCTCTCTCCTCGGGGTCGCTGTAACCAGGGTCTGCAGGGAGTGCCAGGCTCTGATCTCCAGCTGTGTTTGGCTGATCCTGCTGCAAGGCAGGGCTGGGGTGTGCGTGGTTCTGCAGGTCAGGGATGAGCCAGCTGGAGTGTCCCTGGAGCAGGACAGAGGGCTGAGGGCCAGGTGCTTCTGCAGCAGCCAGGTCAGGATGTTGCTGTTGATCTGAGCTTTGCTTTGCTCGGCGTGGGGCGTTGCCTTCTTTATCAGTGCTGGGATGTTTGTGTGAGCTCTGCTGCTGGAGGGAGGTGTGGGAAGGGGGCCTTGGGAAAGAGGCCGTGGGACAGGGGTGTCACTGAGTCCCTGGAGTGTGCACAGCCCTGGGAGTGTCCGTGTGTCCTCTGTGCCTCTGCTGCCCCGGGGTTTGGAGCTTCCTCAGCTCTCTGCAGCACCCCAGCCTGCAAGGGGCAGGGTGAGCAGGGGAGCAGACTCCTCCTCAGCTGTGGCTGATCGGGGGATCAAGGCAGCTCCGTGTTTGCTCCGGAGGGAGCTGGCTGATCCTGCAGGGAGCGGTGCCTCTGCTCGGGGCCTGGCGGCTGCTTCCCCCCGGGGGGGTCGGGATAGAGCAGCTTAAAGGCCAAGCTGCAAAGCCGGCCTACTTCTGTGTGTTTTGTGTTGCAGAGTTTAAGTACAGGGGGTGGAAGATCTAGGAAGCAGCACAAACTGCAAGGCTCCTCCGTAGTTCTGGAAAAAAGAATTCTCAGCTGATGGGTTTGATTCCCTGGCCTCGGCACAAAAATTGCTGCTGCTCCAAGCAGGGATGGCTGGAGCACTGGACTTCAGAGGCAGAAGTCTCTGCTGCACCTCTGACCTCGAGAAAAGCTGCCAGACCTTTTGGGCAGAACATTTGGGGGAAGCAGCAGAGGGCTGGTGTAGCTCGGAGCCCGTGCAGGGACAGGTTGTGTGCAGGGTCAGCCCCGTTCCTGTGACACGCTGGGGAGCTGCAGGGACAAAGGGAAATGCAGAGCCTCTCCTGCCTCTGGCTGTGTTTGTCACCGAAGGAGGGCACAGCCTGTGCTGCCCAGGTCGATGTCTGATGGCAGCAGCCTGGGGGGGCACATTGATCAGGGCACAAAGAGAAATGGCAAACCCTTGACTCAGTTAAAGGATCAGCTGTTCCCTGCTGGGTCCCGACTCCAGTGGTTGTGCCTGAAACTTCCATTTGATTTCTGAACACTTCTGTTTTACTTCCTAAAGAGCCTGAGCAACTAAAGACCCCCAGGATGGCCAGAGCCCGGGCACAGGAGTCAGAGGGAGCTGCACAGGCTTTACCTGGATGCTAATTAAAGCTAAGAGTAGTGGTTAGAAATATATCCCGAGTCTTTTGCTTGTGAAAGATGAATCCTGAGCAAAGAAAAGCGCAGAAGAGCAGCCACTGTCCTTATGGACCCCAGAGGTGGAGCGTTAGGGAAGCGCTAATCCCTGCAAAGCCTCCTCACCAAGAGGATTAGGCAGGAGCTCATCTGATCCCCGAGGGGCAGGAGGGGCCGCGCCCGGTGCGCGGCTGGGTAAGGGGGCAGCGGGGAGGGGGCAAACGCTCCGGTCCCCTCTGTCCTGGCTCACGGCGAGCCGGGACAGACCCCGGCACGTGTCGGCATCGCTCCCTGAGTGCGCGGAGCGAGGGGCAGCTCCGGGGCTCGTTCGGCTGCGTCTCGGTCCGCAGGGGCCATGGGCCGGCAGCGCGCCCCGCCCGTGCCCTGCTGGAGGCGGCTCCTGCGCGCAGGGTGCTGCGGGCTCCTGTGGCTCTGCGGGACGGCGCTGCGGGGGCTGCGGGGGCTCTGGAGCCTGACGTGGGTCGGTACCGCAGAGCCCCTTCTCCTTCCTCCTGTGCGGGCTCCAGAGCGGCGCACAGGAGCAGGGCAGGGTGGTGCTGCTGGGGGGCGAGCGCTGTGCCCCTGGTGCCGGGGCTGCGCTTCGTTGCAGCTGCAGGGGCGGGGAGAGCAGCACCACTGCAGCCGCAGCTCGGGGGCTGGCTCCTGGCCCAAGGCACTGCGTGGTTGTGCCCACCAAGAGCCCTGGGGACACAGGGACACGGCTCCAGGCTCTGTACTCTACAGGCAGGTGTGAGCCTTGCTCTCCCCCAGGTGCTGCTGATCTGCTACAAGAGCTGCTGGGATGGCGCCTTCCAGGTGACCGAGGAGGTAACTCCCCCAGTGGGAACACCGCGGCACTCGCCACCCCCGGGACACAGCTGAGCCCGGTGACACTGCCTGCTGGGTGGCACCAGGGGGGCTCCCCAGACAGGGTTGGTGCCAGGGGCCATCTGGGCTCAGCTGCCCACGGACCTGTCAGTCCCCACTGTCCGTGTTGGCTTCCAGCTCGGCACAGCCCTGCGGCTGAGACTGGAGGGGAGCGAGGAGCAGGAGGATGTGGACTCGGACTCTGCACTGGAGCCTGGACAGACAGGTGGGTCCCTGGCGCGGGGGTGTCCCTGGGGCTGGCAGGTGGCACGGGGGAGTGCCCGGAGCTGAGCCGTGGTGCCGGGGCAGTGCCGGGGCAGCAGTGGCGCGGCGCTGCCGGCGATGCCGTACTGGGGAGGCTGGAGGCGCTGGAGGCCGACGTTCGCTTCCTGTGCACGGAGCTGGGGGCTGAGAAGCTTCTGTGGAGCAGCCGGTTCCTGGAGCTGCTGCGGGAACAGCAGAGCCTGCGCCAACGGGTGAGTCCCGGGGGTCCCAGCCCCACGGTCCCCTCCGGCTCCCCAGTCCCTCACACCCTGTTCCAGCTGCAGGAGCTGCCCTGGCAGTGGAACAGAGGTGACAGCCCCGAGCTGCTAGGGGAAGCAGAGGACCAAAGTGCCAGTGGGAGCGAGGGAGAGGACCCAGGAGGTAGGGACTGGGAACTGCAGGGGGACACAGGGAGCCAGCAGCTGGGGAGAGGGGATATGCCACCAGAGCTGGGAATGGGGCAGTGTGCTGACCTCTGCTGATGGGCAGAATGGGCAATCCACCAGCTCCTACCTGGGCACTGGGTGGCACTGGGCAGACTGGAGGGGTACACATGGGAGGAGGGTGCTGGAAAAGGCTTCCAGTTGTCAGCATCTCTTCCCACCAGGAGCCTGGCTGGGTGTTCCCACTGGTGTCCCCTCTCTCTCCTTTGCTCTGTTCCAGGACGCCAGTGGATGGAGGCACCTCGGCCACCACGAGGCTCCACCCAGCCTGACAGGCAGAAAATGTAAGTGAAGGTGTGAGCAGGGCCTCAGCAAACCAGGAAGGAGCCACACATTCCTCCCTGCAGGACACAGTCCCAGCTGTGTCCCTGTACGTGCCTCCATCCCTTGGTGCTGGCTGGGCCCGGCCCCATCCAGCAGAACTGCAGCCTTTTCCCAGCAGCAGGGACCAGCTGGAGGGAGGCAGGTCAGGACAAGCCGCTGGCCCTGGGTCTGTCCCAGGACACATCACAGCCCTGCCTGCCCAGGGCTGCCTATGCCCCACCACAGGGGCCCAGCTCTGGTGAAGCCCACAGAGGAGCATCCTCCTGCTGTGCTGCTTGCTGGGAGGTTCCAGGAACAAGGAGTTCTGGTTCTGGTCAGCGCCGGCTTCGGTCACTTTGCACTGGGGTGAGGGATTGCAAAACTCCCCCTCTGACTTCCTGGCCGGCAGATCCATCCTCTCCCTCAGCTGTCAGAGGCTCCAGCACATGTCGCAACCCTGGGCCAGCTCCTTGAGGCGGCGCTCAAGGGCACCCGGCTCCCGGGCACGGCCGGCAGCCCCTCATCGGCCACAACCGGGCTCGGGATGCTGAGCCACGAGCAGGGCTGAGGGGCTGCATCCTGCCCCGGGCTCCCACTGTTCAATACAGGCAGCTGCTTTCCATCGGGTGTGTCTGCCTGGTCTTTCCCCAGCAGAGCCGGGACAGCTGTCCCTGCAGCAGCCCCCGGGCCCAGCTCCTCGGGGAGGGGGTCAGGATGAGCTCTCGCTGAAGCAGAGCAGGGATCAGCACCCACCTGCAGCAGGGGCCGGGGCCAGGCTCCAGCAGCAGGCAGGATCGGCAGGGATCTGTCCTCCCGACGTGCCCGTGCAGCTCCCCCATGCAGGGAACTGATGCAACGCGAATAGCAGCGGCCTGACTCACCCTGCACCCACCTGGCCCCGCCGTGGTGGAGGTGGGACAGCCCCGTGCTGCTCAGAAATGCCAAAGCAAACCAGGTCCTGCTCTGGGGGCCCTGCTGCAGTGAAACCCCAGCCCCAAGCTGGCCCCTCTCCCGCAGGAACCACAGCAGTATCCATGCTGAGACCATGGGAGCACCAGTGATGTGACAAGGTCCTGCTCCTGCTGTAGGCACCACTCACCTGTCCCGTGGCAGTCCTTGGGCTGGAAATCCCCAGGCAGCCCACAGGGGCCAGGGTGCAGGAGGTGGAGGGTGACATCAACAGCATTAACCACAGCCACGAGCTCCACAGCCCCCAGAGCAGCCCCTCACCACAGCCCCTCTAGCAGGGCAAGAGCCACCACACAGGCCATGGAAACCTTTCCCCAGCCACCACAGCAGCCAGAGCCTCCTGACCTATTGCTTAACCCGAGGCTGTATTTACTCCAGCACACTTGTGCAACACTGCTCCCCAGTGCTGGCCAGAGGCCTCGGTGGCTTTGTCAGGAGGGCTGGGCAGGCTGCTGCTGCCCCAGACAGGGCTTTGGCTTCCAGGGGCAGCCCCAGCCTTGGGGAGCACCGGGATATTCAGGGCCCTTAGGAAAGCAGGTGAGAGAGCTGGAAAACGTGGCTGGAGGGCAAGAGCTGACAGCAGCTGCTCAGGTAGCACCACCATCACCATCCCATCCCAGCCCAGTGTCCCCCCCACTGCCCTGGGGCAGCACCCAGCTCCTCCCCAGCACCTTTCCATTCTCTTGTCTGCAATACTTGCTTTGCAGTTACTGGCTACCTGTAGTCCTGTCTTACAGGGAGGCTGTGCTGCAGAAGCAGTTTGGGATAGAGGGTACAGAGCTGCTGCCATGCTTGGAATATCTACTCCTCTTTGTGGGGACAGCAGCAGCCCAGCAGCCTCAGCACTGGGGGAACACAGGGGGCTGGTGCCAAATCTGCTCCCCTGTACAGAACAGACAGCACCACACTCCCTTTCCCACAGCCTGCACAGGAACCTTTCCAATTCCTGCCTCTGAAAATGCTTTAAAATGTTAGAACTGAGCTAGCCACATCCTGCAAACCCCCAGTGGGAGGAACCAGCTGAGTTCAAATGGAAGTTCAGGGAGCAAGGGCAGTGGGGCCAGGGAGAGGCAAGCAAGCCCTGCAGAGCAGAGTGGCTTGCTTGGAGGAGCCAGGCTCTGCTGCAGCTCAGCACGAGGCTTCAATGGCACACAGCTGACAGGATGAGGGCTGGGAAGCCCCTGAGCACAGGAAACCTGCAACAGGCCCATGTGTGACCTGCTTCTCTCCAACAGCTCAGTGAGCTGATACACAGATCTGACCCATTTTGGCTTGCCCAGGAACACAAAGCAGACACCCAGCAGTCAGAGCAGGCTCTACTCCCAAGCCCCAGGAAGTGCTGAGCCAAAGGATGCACCCCAAAACCTTAACAGCCCCAGCAGGGTTGCCACAGTGTGCAGGCAGGCAGCCCCACCACTCCTGGCACTGAGGAGTGTGGACGGGAAAAAATGTGCAGCAGCAACAGCTCCAATCAGCATTCCCATTCCCCAGATCTCTGGCACCACAGTGAGCCTGGGAAATGGGGACACAGAACCTTGTGTGAATGAAGGAGAAAAGTCAGAGCATAGCAGTGGGATTGTGGCTGGGCTTGCTGGCTGCCCCAGCAGCACACAAAGCAGTTTGGGGAAGTAACTTTAACCAGATCTGTGTAGGCCTGACCCTCCCAAACTACTCCATGTGTCCCCAGGACTGTCACTACAACAAACATCACAACCAAAGTCAGTCACCTCCTGCTCTTCCTTTCCTAGTTGTGATAATGAGCTTCTGCACTGATTCCTTTAACTGTCTCAGTGCAGCTTTGAGAACCCCCTTCGTACATCCTGTAAAAGTAGAATTACCTGTTGTCTTTTACAGGAACACCAGCCTTAAAACCCTGCAGCATTTTTCCACTACAGAAGCCCTTATGGACAGCAGCAAACTCCTCACCTGGCTAAAGGTGTGCTCAGATCCCTGACACTCCACTCCATCCCCCCCACCACACACACACAGAGCCACGTGAGCTCTGTCACTGCAGTGACGTCCTCGCAGGGCTCCTCTCCCACAGTCAATAAAGACATTTCAGACTGTGAGGTTGCAGGTTTGTTTTGAAGTGCAGCTGGGTCTCTGTGTCTGCCTCCCTGGTTTCTGATTAACTACAGAGTCACTGCCCTGTGGCAAGTGGAGAGCACAAGTTTCAATACAGACCATAAAGTTATTTAACCAGTGAGATAAGAACGTGCAGTGGAGCAGGTGGGAGGGGAAGATCCTTACACTGCAACGTGAGCACTGGTATTCCTGCTGCACTCCTAGTCCATAACATCTTCAGAGCAAAGTCTGGACATGTTACCATTCACATATTCCACACAACATCTCACACAGATGTACTGCAACTGGATAAAATGTGTATTTATTTCCAGGCTGTTCTGTGGAATTGCCCCTTACAGCCAAACACAGATCTCACTGATTCCAAAATTCCCAGGAATTGCTGTGCTTTAGCACCCAAGACCCACACTGTGGTGCTGAGTGAGAGCCAGCACTGCTGCTCATCCCACCTCCCCTGCCAGTGCCTGCCTTGGGCACTGAGCAACCCCAGGAAAGCCAAATAAACAGCACACACTGCACATGCCCTTATCTGCCACAGCACATGGGTGTTTTGGTCTCGCTGCATTGATTAACAGCCTGTCAATAACCAGCCCTCAGACTGCACACAGAGATGAAAACCTGTCACAGGAACCCCAGGCAGGAAGGATAATTTCTCTGACTTTCTTGCAAAACCAACCAAAATATTGAATGTTCCCCCACAAAGCCACCAGAGACCAAATACGTCAACTCAGCAGTTTTTATTTATATAACTCAGTTCTTCCTTTGCCATGGCTGTCACATGGCTATTCAGTACATGACTATACTGCATAATGATACAGAAAGTTCAGCAAGTGTCAGCTGGGGAGTACAAAATGTTAATCTTCTCATTGCAAGAGAGGCAGCAGATACCAGCATTCCACCAGAAACCCAAACCCACCTTGCCAAGTAACACGTGGCTGAGGTGAGAACAGCATCGATTAAAACTGCAAGCAGCAAGGTGCTGAACAATAACATTAAAAACCATTTTTTTCTGTAATTTACAAATATGCAAAGTATCAGGTTACTTAAAATTAAGAAGCATTTTGCTTACTAACATGAAACATTACTAATTTGTAATGTATCATTATTAACCAGGTATACAGGTTTCTGTGTCCCTGTGGTCTCATGGCACATGGTGCCAGTCTGGACAGGTCATTCCTTGGACATCAGAGGGAAGAGCAGGAATAGACAACACTGTTCCCAGGAGAGTTTCAGGACCAGCTGCCTTCCACTCTCCCCTTCCTAATTTGCCACTCAATAACCTTGGTTTAACCACAGAAGGGCGTATTGTATTTAGAAAACAACAACACACACAGATACAATGTGTATCAACAAATCAACTGCTTCTGGCCTGCAAGTGCCAGGAGCATTTCTGCATCCCGAGCACAGCAAAATTCCAGGACCAGAACCAATTACTACAGCAATTGGTTTTGCATATTTAAAATCTCTTACAGTACCTACAAGAGAAAACATCTCACAGAGTAAGAGGAAATGAAACAGGAACAGTCTTGCCAAGTAAGTCTTATTCTACAATTCTGGATGCTGCTCTAGTTGGGCACAGCCAAAGAGGACAGGGGAATATTGGTGAGGAAGGAGATGAAGCAACAGCTTTACAGCACAAAATACTAAAGACTCCTCAGGAAGGCCCCTGGCAGCAGTCCAGATGTGACTGCAGCTGTTCTATTGCTGTCTGAAGGCAGAAGGCACATAATGAATCCTTGTCAGTGCTGCACAGAGCCAGCCTGGGACAGGGACCAGCAAGGTGACTGTTCCAGAGCAGCCATGCTCAGCTCACCCACCTGCTCTGACCCTGCACTTGTCAGCACATGCCCCACACACACCTCACATGCAGCTCTGGAGCAGTGTCCAGCTACTCCTCCAGAGCAAGGACTGTGCTCCCAGGAGCTGAGCAGCTCACCTGTGGTCCATGTGGCAGAATTACCTCACCTCAGGAACATAAGCTGAGATGGGGAGGGGTGTGGAAAACATAATTCAAGAAGTGCACCAGTAAAACCAGTCAGCTAAACTCAGCTTCAGATTACATTAATAACCCAATATTTGCCACAAATCTGAATGGTGGGGAATTTAGTAAGGAGGCTTAGTGAGGACCTGACAACAGCATTGACAAGGCATTTGGGTCCTCAGAAACTAGCCTTAGGCCACTACAAAGGCAACACCCACTTCTCTCACACATCCAGTTATGGACAACTGCAGGAATTCAGGGTGTGCCAGGCTCCCATGAACCCCAAAGGAACAGTCCTGCTCTAGAGCTGCAGCCTCCCTTCCGGCTTAGCAGCCCCTGGGGAAGGTGGGACACCGGGGTGCTCTCACCTCTCCCACAGGCATGCGGTCATAGCTGGAGCAGAATTTGCTGTGAGCATCCAGCCGCCAGCTGGAGCCCAGTACTTCCAAAGGAATAAGAAGGAGCACTCAGAAGGCATCTGTGGCAGCTGCAGAGGCAAAACCAGCCCCTCCAGCTCTCCTCATGCCTGGCTGCCCTTGGCACCTGCCTCACATACCTGGGTTCTGGGCCTTGTAGGTGAGGATCTCTGCTGCCAGCCTCTGGGGGTCCAGCAGCCGGGGGAAGCGGCTCATGACGGCATCGACCAGGTGCGGGTGGAAGATGCCGCACAGCTTGACGTGCACGCTGGCCCGCTCCTCGGCGAACTGCTCCGAGCCAGCCCAGGGCCCCGCCTCCCCGTAGGCCGGCCCCGGGGCCCCGGGCACCGCGCGGGGGGACCTCAGCTGCGGCAGCGGGTACGGCTCCGACCAGAACTCCCGCGAGCGCGGCACGGCGGCGCCGAACTCGCCGGGCAGGCTGTACTGGCCCGCAGCACCCGCGTGCACAGGCACTCCATAGCCTGAGAAGGAGTGGGGTGCTCCCGAGTGAGACAGCTCGGGGCTGTACTGCAGGAAGCTAGCACCAGAGGAAGAGGATTTATGGGAGCCAGGCTTGTAAGGGACGAGACCGTTCTGCTCCAGGCTGGGGGAGTGCGGGTAGACAGGTCTCTGCCTACCACAGGTGCACACGGCCACCTGCTCCGCAGGGCAATGGTCACAGTGGCTGGCACATCTGTGAGGCCACATGTCAGACAGCTGGTTCTCCAGAGACCCGATGCCTGAGTCGAGATGCTCCTGAGAGATGTAAGACAGAGAGTCCATGTGAGGCTGCTGGTACCTGTCAGGGGAGACACTTCCTGACACACAGCCTTTGGTCTGAAGCGGAACGTCACTGGGCTTGGCTTTGTGGGCCAAGCTCTTCCTCTCTGCAGAGACCTTCTGTAAGGAGCTCTTGTCGCTCTCTGTGGACACAGAGCACAAGAGCTCTGCCTGGGAACCCCGTTTGCCCTTCTTCTCCTCCTTGGCACTGGTAGTTCTGGTTGGAGACAGCCTTGCGTTGGCTCGGAGTTCATCGGCTAACGAGCGCTGGGGCTGGTTGATCCTTTCAGGATGGTAGAACTTACACTTAATCCCGTAAGTGCATTTTTTCCCTGTAAGGAAAGCCAGAGCATGGAATGACCAGCTGGATTTGACTGGATTATGAATGACAGTTGCACAGACACCTTGTTCTTCACATAAAGAAGGCAGGTCTTACCATAAGGGCACTGCTGTTTCTTGTGTTCTGGAACTACAGGTTTCTTCCTGAGGAAGTTATCCAGGCTGGGGCCATGACGCCCTAAGGGATCATCTGGAGGCATAAACCTAAAGAGAAACAAGTCTCAGTCAGAAGTAGTTCACTTTCTTGAACTGAGGTTTGGTTTCTTCTCAAAGCCTATTTCACTGAGGATCAAAAGCTATCTGAGTCCTACAAAGCTCTCCCATTTCCACCCAGTCCACACCAGCCCAAAATGCTTTCCCTTAAGGCACAGAAGAGGTTCAATGCTTGGTTGCCAACCAGAATTAATACCTGCTGCTGAGCCTGCTAACAATTGTCCTGTGAGGAAATTGCACCCTGAAGCTCTCCTTGGAGATCCTAGCTCCAAACCAGCAGCAGCTACTGAGATGCCACCAACCTCTTTCGCCTTTGTATCCTACAGCTTTTCTTCATTCATTTAGTACCACTTTGCTCTTTTCACTCATCCCTCTCTACCGCCTCACCAGAACAAGCCAGCATCCTCGCCCAGCCCTCTCTTCAAAGCCCAGGCAGATGTGAGCATACTTGTCATTAACGAAGGAATACATCAGCAGCCTCTCCTCGATGAACTTCTTCCACTCGGGCCGCTCGTTCTGCAGGTCCCGGTAGGTGTCGTTGGACACCACGACGCCGTCGGACTCGTGGGCCAGCTTCACGATGAAGCGGTCGTCGTAGCACACCACGCGCTTGCCCCCGACCCGCCGCGACGGCGTGAACACCAGGATCTTCTTCTTCTCCAGGTCACGCAGGATGTACTGGTCTAGAGCAAGCACAGCGGTGAGCACGCCTGCAAGGCCCTTCTTGCAGATAAAATAGCATTATGAATAAAAATAACTCGTATTGTATTCAGCTCTGCTCATCGCTGTTCTGAGTTACTCGGAAATCTCGGCTCTGTGCAAGTGCAGAGCAAACTCCCCTCAATTTGAGTAACTCTGGCTAAATATGTTTCTGGCTAAATACAGCACAAAGTGTGTCCCTGCAAGAGGAAAAATTTCAAGAAGTAAAAGTCAAGAGGTTAGGAAGCAGAGCAGTATTGCATTCCTTGTTTTCTGTATTATTCCAACTGATTCAGGCAAAAGCTGGCTTAGAGGAGAAGTTAATGACTAATTCTCCCTGGTCAGTTCAGCTCATGGCATCTCCTACTACACAGACTTTCCATTCTGAAGTTAATTACTGACTTAGCCAGAACTCTGCAAGCTCACTAAGTGACAGAGCACTCAGCCTGAAAAGCCACTTCTGGTTCTCATATTTTCACACCTGTTATGAGTACATCTGGTCGGGGCTGCTCCTTCCTCCACGATGGCACAAAGACTGTAATATCCTTGTGTCCCCTGTCCCAGAACCACTGGACAGCCAGAAGGATTCCTCGGCAGGAGAACACTTCTTTATTCCCATGGCTGCAAAGGAGAAAAATCAAGACTTTAATTCCTTCATGATTCAGTACACACCAGGCAGGCAATGCACAGAGCAAAGCGAGCTAGCAACCAGGACAAGCTTCAGTGAAGTGTTGAGGAGCACAGGCAGCAAACAGACACTTGTCTTGTGTAGCAACACCCTCACTCAGACCTGCCCAGCATCCCTGCTCATTTCAGCACCTCAGGATACCAGAGAACACCCAAACACTCACTGGGAGGGAGACAGCAGCTGGAACTGCTGCAGCTGCTCTGAAACAGCCTCTGTTAAACCCTGACTTGTGATTTTTAGCCCAGAGCGCAATGTGATCCAAAACCCTTTTGTGCTACTCTGACAGCTAACACCAGTGGCTGTTTCCTGCCAGGGTGCACTGCACCCTCGCTGGTGGTTTGCTTGCAAAGTTGTTCTGATCACTTCAGGAAAACAAGGTATTTTATGCACTCTCACCTCAAAGAAATAGGATTCATTCCATGATGGCTCAAAACTTCATCTACAAATGCACTATTTTGCACAAAATGGCAACATCTCCTGTGATCAGTGCTGGATGACTGAACAGCTCATGGCAGTTGGAGAACAAACTTTGACAACCTTGTCAGAAGCCAGGTACTGAAGCAAAAAGCTTCTTAATTATTCATTAGGTCAATATCAATAAGTTTCCAGAACTGCAAGGAGGAAACTACCCCTCCTGTTTTACAAGCACTAGTATTTACAGTGCAATCAGCTCTTGTGCTGATAGTGGTTCTGGCAAACTTTCAACACTTCAATTCCAGCCTGATATGTCACTCTGGGGATTCAACTGCCTGTGTTCTGTGACAGCATTCTGGGAAGATGCACTACACCAAAGGGAACCACTCTCAGCATTCAGGAAGATTTCCCTCACCTGGGCACTACTTGTCCAAGTCTTGCTGCTTCCATCTGCACCTGAATGACATTTCAGTTCCCTCACCAGAGCCATTCCTGCAGCAGCATTGCTACAGAGAAATTTCACTTCCCCTCCCAGCCTCACCCTTTCTTTGAAACCAAAAAGAAAGTTGAAGAGCTGTAGAAAAATACTTTTTCTAGAAGAACTAAACACCTGGCAACAGAACTAACACGTAAAGAGACACCTAACATACCTCCAGTAAGAATCCCAAATTACAGAAGCTGACAATCACCATCAGAAGATGCTCTAAAAGTTTTCTCCAATATCAGACGGATTTAGCTATAAATAGCCAGGCACAGGTTACGACACTTTTTTAGAAATAAATGTGAAAAACAAATGCTTTTTGATGGATTTTTTTTTTGTTTGAGTTTTTTATTTTTTGAGTCCCTGCTACCAACCTCAAACCTCCAGAAGGCAGCTAATTGGGCTGATCTGATTTGGCAGCAGCCAAGGAAAAATTCCCTTAGAAGGAAGTAAAAGCTAATTTCCACTATGATTTGCATAAGTTTGTCAAGAGCTGTTGAGGGAGGCCGCGGTACACACTGCAAATGAATCAGCAGGGAACATCACACCATCAATACAGGAAGTTTCAGAATGGAATTCCCCTTCTAGCAAATTGCTTAAAAAAAGCCAGACTGCTTCTCTCATGTCAGACCCTGGGCCCTGGCCTGCCCTGACTCACAGCTGCTGTGATTTCCCCTCTGCATTTTGGGGTAACTTTCACCAGTAAGAGGCTCCTCATTAACAAACACAGCCAATCCTGCTGGTAAAGTCCAAGCACTTATCCAAGGTAAACTTTGCTGCCAGAGTCCCTTATCAGCCTGGGCTCACGATAGGCCATTTTCCATGGTGTTCCCAGAGCTGTGGAGAGGCTGGGAACTGGAACAGGTTCTCCTCAGGGACACCAGGCACAGCTTTCACTCTCCAGTTCCATTGCCATCACCATCCCTCATTTGCCCTGGGACTCACAGTAGCCTGTGCCCCATCTTTCCCAGCCCTGTTCTCAGAACTGTCAGCCAGGGCTTGACGAAAACCACACCTGCAAACAAACCTCCACGCAGCACTTTCACCTCAGACAAACCTACTGCAGCCCACACTGCAGCTCCACCCGCACCCTGGGTTATTTTTTATAAAATCTGGGTACACAAACATAAACAGCAAAGCAGGTGGCTTGAGTGCTGCAACAGAAAAAAGCTTTCAGAACCTGGTGTGTTAAATTTCAAGAGTCCAGAACCTCTCTATGCAGCAGTGGGGAATGCATATTGCTGGGGTTGGGGTGAGGGCAAGCAATGTTCACCATCGTGGGAGCAAAAGTGAGGGTGAAAACTGGGGACATCACACCAGTAAATATCCAGCCTTGAGATTCTGGGTGCTTCATGGATACTGGGGGATCTGGTCACAGTGTCCAACAGGAACCTGCTCCAGCACCACTGGGACACGTGAAATGCTGAGGATGAGCCACAGCCCTGCCTTGGTGACACCCTTGACATCTCATCACTCTCTACCTTGTACAGAAATTCACCAAAACACAAGAGGCACAATCTAGAGACAGGTCTCCAAAGGAGCTCCGTATTACAAAGCCTTCTCTAATTAACCCTGTAATTATTTATTGAGCAACTTCCTGCTACGGAAACTTACACAAAGCCACTAGTTAAGAGGACAACATCTCCTCAGTTATCCCCTCAGCGCTAGAGCAAAGGGGGAAATGTCTGTTCCAAAGGAAACACTGCTGCCCCGTGACTGGTGACTCTGGGCGGGCAAGACCGGCCCGCTTCGGCAAACATGATGCTCGTCCTCGTGAGAGTCGTGACTGTTGGAGAGGCACCTTGGAAAATATTACCAGCCCTCTCCCAAGCGCCCAGAAGCGGCTGCTTTCAGCGAGGGACTCGCAGATTTCGCTCTCCGAGCTCTGTGCGCCCGGCAGCGCTCACAGCCACAGGTCACACACCGACAACCCCGCGCCCACCCCGGACACACCTCATGGCCACGTTGCTGCCATCGATGACGATGGGCTTCAGGTTGTCGCTCTCCGTTTCTTCGGGGCCGGGCGCGGGGGACTTGTTGCCGGCGCCGCCCCGAGGGACCAGCGGGGCCTCGCCGGGCTCGGGCGGGGCCTCGGGGCCGTCCCGCTCGGCCGGGCCGTGCTTCACCAGCTCCCCCAGCACCGTGTTGGTGTCGGCGCCCAAGCCCAGCTTCTGCAGCACGACGCGGATCTCCTCCGAGGAGTAGCCGAGCTTGCGGAAAAAATCCACCTTCAGCTGCAGCTCGGGGCCGTCCCCGGGCCCCTCGGGGCTCTCGCTGCCGCTCATCCCCGCTGCGGGCCCGGCCGCGGC